>JAGDQP010000738.1:106120-145273 GCA_022664845.1 Lepisma saccharinum
GTCACAAACGTTAGCACTGCCAGGAGCATGTTATACAGGCAGAATGTGGAAGTTTCCCCATTCGGACGCAGCGCTCTGGAGTATGAGGGAATATCTGCATCATGTGGCGCAGTGCACTGCAGATTCTGGTTGTGATAAAAAGACGCAGTTCCTCCAAACTCCTCAAGTTCGATGCGCGGCCTGCCGTGGGATTCTTGGCGCAGCGACGCGAGCGAATCGAGGGGAGTATCAACACGTACGGCAGTGCATGCAGCCGAGTTCCGCGTGTCACAAAACGTCAGCATGCTATACAGGAACAACAGTTTATTGCGAAATCAGCGATTTTGAGGTTCTGTAAGAAAAAAGACGTTAAAAATTGGAATATGGAATTTCGAAGTATGACGGTATATCATCAATAGTAGATTACAAAATATCTGCAAAGACATAATTTTGAATCCAAAATGGCTGACTTCATAATCCATTTTCCAGAACGTTTGAACTAGGGATACGAAATTTGGCATAAAGGTGTATTAGCAAGAGTAGTTTAGGAATAATTTACATTTCTGAAAAAGTTGTTAACTTGGATCAAAATGGCCGCACAAAAACTTTTCCACACCATTCGAGCTATAGAAACGAAATTTGGTATGAAGTTGTACCATCACAAGTAGGTAACGGCAATGTACGAACACTTTTTTAAAATCGCTTTCTTTAATTCAACATAGCCGCCCAAATACCATTTTCCAAAACAATGAAGCTAGAGAAACGAAATTTGGTATGAAGGTGTACCATCACGAAAATGTTTCAATAAATGGATCAAAGCACCGCTATGAGCATGCAGCCCCCGAGGCGATATGGGAAAAGGTCTGCACAGCATGGGGCGCTGTTCCCAGAAAGTCTGATCAAATAAAGGGGGCGTAGCCCTAAAAATTTGAAGTTGGGGCGCACACGGAATTCTGGGGCAGCACACCCAGGCGAACCCAGTATATATATATAGATAGATAGATAGATAGATAGATAGATATAGATATATACGTATAAAAAGCTGTGAAATCCGAGCAAAACACCAGATGATGTTCGAGCCTTAGGGTTGGTGGTGGTGGATTTTAGGGCCGGCAGCAGGAAGCAAATTTGCTGTATCATCACAAGTAGGTTACAATAAATATGGCAAAGCTTCCCTATGTTTCAAAAAATATCTCATTCCCACGGGTGGTGGGTATGGGAAAATATCTGCAACATTGAAGCACAGTGTCCTGGAGAGTGGTTACGATAAAGGGGCGTAAGTGCCCAAAAACTCGAAGTTGGGGGCGAGTACGTAAACGAGGCTGAGCGAGCGAGTATATATATTATACACGTACAAAAAACTGTGAAATCCGAACAAAAACACCAGAGGTGCAAAAAGTGGAGCCAAGTTCTTTAGCCCTAAAAAGGTTTGAAATGAGAGACGGATGAGCCAAGTTCCTTGGTGACAGCATGTAACAGGAACAAAGGAACTTGGCGCGAGGTGGCAGGTTCATGATCCTCAAGCTATAAGGGCGGTGGGGATCCTAAAACCCACTATGTCCACCGCCACCAACCCTAAGGCTGTTGCCAGCTCGCGCGAAGTTCCTTTGTTCCTGTTACATGCTGTCAACAAGGAACTTGGCTCATCCGTCTCTCATTTCACACCTTTTTAGGGCTAAAGAACTTGGCTCCACTTTTTGCACCTCTGGTGTTTTTGTTCGGATTCAGTTATTATGCAAATATTTAGAGCGATAATATTCTTAGAAAACAAAAATATGTTTAGGTGGGCAAGCAATATGACAACTTAATTATTCATGTGATCTAATAACATGTTTACTCTTTAGGCCTTTTATGTAATTTTAGGTGTTATGCAAAACTCGTGGAACAACATTTTTTTTTAATTTCCGTAAGTTACAACATTATTACTGCTGAAATAATAATCGTAATTATAATGTTCTTTTAAGTTGAATCTCTTCGGTTTTGTATCATGGTGTGACCTCTGTTCAATCTCAAGTACTTCTTCAATCGTGCTACTATTTATTACTTCAAGGTAATTTTAAATGATTGTTTAAAACATATAAAATGGCATTTCGTTTTATTTTTATTATACACATTTTCCTTCTACGATACATTTCGTAACTACGTATAAATGTAGTAATCACGATGTAACTCTCGTCAGTAGTAGACGTTACTAAAATTAATTTGAATTGCTACAGTTAGATGCCTTTGTCAGTTACTATAATATATATAATTAAAATACGATCCTGGGACAATAACTCAGAACTACCCAATGTTAATATCCGTTTGGATTGTATTATCAATTAATAATTTCAATTCACGTTGTATGTTTTCATATCTAAAATACATCCCTTGCCTCAAATATTGTTGATATTCCAAGCTAGGATATATCTTCAGATTATACACTCTTTGTTTTCAAATGTTTACTTTTGTCTATGTAAGAGATGATTTGTGTATTATGTATATTGTATGTTTTACTTAGTTCTTTTACTGAACATGTAGTAATAAAACATGAACTTATTTTCAACAGAATAGAGAACTAGTGAAAGTTCGTTTTAAACTTAACGTAGTATGATTTGCAGAATGCATCTAAAAGAAAAACGTCCTGTCTCACTCTGGACCCGCCTAACATTCTGGAGACATTCCACGTCAGAGCAATGCAGTGCGTTCATCACGTCAGATCCTCACTTTCTCAGATATTTCTGAATGTTGGTATGTCATTAGGACATGGCTATAAACGGCAAAAAATGTAATATTGTAGTTTTGCGTCATATACTTCTCGAGTTACAGCATTTCCCATTTTTCCTCCATGAAATTCTCAATCGGATTGATAAGTAATTCTTAAGTTGTTGTGAAGGCCTTGCACAAATTTTCATTTGGCGTACAACATTATACCCATACATATAATTTTAAAACTTTGACATTAAACTTTCATGATTTAACGGTGAATATCAAACATTACATCACCTCCGATTATCCTGTATCTTGTGGAACAAAATGCTCTTCTATTGGTGAAAAATATTAATACAATTTCGGTTGAGATGTTCTCGTTTGTTTCTTGGTACAACTATCGGTATACCGGTTTTCTATTTCTTCCAAATCAATAAATAGAAATATAGGTGATCCTATTCTAAACATAAACAAATGTAAGTTTGTAAATCAGGATTAAATTACCCATTATAATCTTGCATTGCAATTAGACTATAGTTTCAAAATAAAAGGAATTATATCGTCTACCTCCCGAAGTAAGTGATGCACAAAAATCTAATGTTATAAAAAAGAATGGAACGATTTCACGAAATACGACTCTTTATTATAACCAAAAGTATATTTATTGAGTATACAAGAGACGATGTCTCATTGTTTTTATAACGCCATTTTATGAATTTGTATGCCTTCAAGTGTTACATTCTGTGCGATGATGATCAAAAATATTGTTATAGGTGTAATATTTTCTGACATTTATTAATTTAATATAATGAACAAAATACAAAGGAAGTGACAAAAATAGAATTCTGCCCTATAATCTCAACTGCGTAATTAATCGCAGTGAACCATGTTCTATGAAACAATTTTTTGCACTGACAAAATTTCGTTAATTGGTAAAGTTTGGTTAAAACAACTTGTATGTGCAGCTCTGAAGAAGTAAAGAAAAAAAGAACAAAAGAAACACTTTTTAATTCCTCATCTTCTGATGTGATGCAGAAAACGATATGTTATACTCTAGAACTAACAGATGACTTTCAATCACTTAATATTCTCCATTTATTGTTGACATCTAGA
Source organism: Lepisma saccharinum (assembly GCA_022664845.1). Classification (NCBI taxonomy): domain Eukaryota; kingdom Metazoa; phylum Arthropoda; class Insecta; order Zygentoma; family Lepismatidae; genus Lepisma; species Lepisma saccharinum. Next base: position 109,901 of record JAGDQP010000738.1, read on the forward strand.
TCTCAGCAATAACAAGTCAGAGAAAAATAGGTCATACGCCATTGGACTCCTTACGGTGTGAAACGGGGGAGAAAATTATGACTTTGATCATAAAGCATAGAGGTCCTTGCCAATCGCTTAGTATTTTCCATCTGCATGTTTGTCCCTTACTCTAGATCTCAGTAATTACAAATCATACAGATAAGTCATGGTTTGAAACGGTGAGGAAAGGTATAGCTTGATTCTAAAACAAAGAGGTCCTTCTCAATTACTTAATATTCTTAAGCTATCTGTTTCTCCCTTATCTCACTCACACAGCGATTTTGATCTAGTACAAATGTGAATCAGCTTACTTTATCAAATAAGATAAATCGGTGGAAGCTGGGAACTAAGCGAAAAACGTTTAAGCACAATCAAACAGTCTTATTTACAAAAATCAAGGTTGAAATAGCTTGACAGGACAACAAAGATAAACATAATGTAATTCTTAAAAAAAACTGAAACGTTACCCTGAGTGGAAACTGAGTAGAAGATCGTTGGTAAAAAAAATCCGGTGCTGCAGTAACCAAAGCAGCGAATTATAACCTCTAACTCGCTTTCCAAGCGCTACTTACACTTCGTTTATCAGATCGTAAGAGACGCCTGTGGTAAGAAAAAGTGGGAGTTGACGAAGAGTAGTTACTTAAAATAGCTATAGTACGTAGTTATGGAACTTCCGCGCACGAGACGACAACGGAGGTACAAAAATAATCAATTATATTTCAAGTTTGTCAAGCTACCCTGAAAAACTGCTTCTTCAAATGAACTTGAATTAAGCTAGTTATAACAACCAGTTGCTTAAAAATTTGAGACATATACGTGAACAAAATCTATATTTCTGTGTTAATTTACAACACATAGGCTTTTGCTCGCAAATGTTTCAATTGTTTTTCAGTTTATTTCATTAAATGCAACACAAAACGAAATTTCACAAGCCCACAGCAATTGACTGACAAACATATTGCAAACAAGCATGCTATTTGATAAGTAACTATAAATCACACTAATAGGCCTTACACCATTAGATTGACGTGTTCTGAACAGTGTGGAAAACTATTACTCTAAAAGCGGGAGATCTTTTTCAATCCCTTATTCCCCATTTGTTGGTTCCTTGATATCAATAACTACACGTCAGACAGAGGTAATTCAAGCACCGTTGGATTCATTATGGTCTTAATGGTTGGTGAAAATGTAGACGCTTTGACTTTTGTATAACAAAACGATTACTTGGCGTATTATTATTGTCTTATTGTTACATTTGGCAATGCAATTCACTTTCTGTTCTGCATAGCAGAGAAGAAATAGCAAGCTGGGGTTCTTGACATTATCTCTACTCACATTAAGCTACTTCGTATCGTGATCAAGTGGCACAAAATTTCGCAATCTATACATTTTATGGAGTATCTCACATGAGGCGATTTTGTTGCCTCGACAAGATTTGCAGTGTTCACGATTCTGAAGGCGACATGAAGGAGGAGTCAAAGTCGCTTTCCATTTATTTTTATGGATCAACGCACACTAGACGACTTATTTTAAACAAGGTTTACATATTTTTTATTACCGACGTTTTTGGCACGACATATAAGGGACTAAATAAAGAATAGAAAAGTCAGCTACATAATTAAATTAAGTTAATTGCATTTCCTACAGACTTACTTCACGACATAGTTAATATATATTTATATACATATAAATGCCAATAAATATATTCGGTATTGTTAACAAAACTTCTGAAGTAAAATCTACAGATAAAGCGTCGAGATTGAAAATTAAAATGAAATTGAAAGGATAATTCGACAGATACAAAACACACATATTTTATACAGGATAGAACCAAAAAGTTTTTCTTTCGTTAGTACATTTTTTTAAAGTCACAATTTTATCCTAGACTAAATAACATATAAACACAGATAAGATAGAATCATAATTTAAAGCCACATATAAGATCGAATGCTAATAAGATACAGATATCAGTTATACAGTCAGAAACTAATGAGTCAGGATCACAAATTGCAACGAGAGCTAATAAACTTCTATTAGGATTAAAGTGGAATCCTGATGAGTTGGATTCACTTATCGCTAATAATTCAAAAAGGAATAAAATATTAGACCACTACTGGAATTTTAAGATTAAACACGTTAAGAAACCAATATTATAATTGTATATGTTGAATAATAAAAGTATGTTTTATTTAACTGTAAAACACTGAGCATTACAATAAATCCTAGTCGAGAACACTCACATATATTTTTTAATGCTGATGAAATAAGTCATATATGTTCATATGACTTTAAAATACAAAATTTAATTTAATTTGAACTCGAACCACTAACGACTATGCATAAAGGTCAACGAAAATTTGTAATAATATACTTTACAAGATGTCTTTTATAATACATAACTAAAATATATTACTTTACATTAAAGAAACGGGAGGATCCAAAGAAAATACAATTATACTAGGGCAAACAAAGACTATACAATTTATAAATATAGGAGCATGTGTTATATGTGGTAGAAGAAAAGCCCAGTTTGTCAAAAAGACTATATGCCAACATGAAGGAAAGGGTAGTAGACTATACATTACTGAGAAATATCCATAAACCAACAATAAAACATTCCTATGCTAAACGTTGTGATAAAAGGTATTAATGACTTATGGGAAGCTCCTCTGGTTGAAATGAATAGTGCCAGTGTGATAGGTGAATTAAAATAAATAAACTATATAAGTGTTTTAATTATTATTGACATGTCTTATAATATGCATTTGATATTCCATTAAAGATAGGACAGGTAAGCTTATTATGAATGCATTTAAAGAAGTATTGAAAACGAGAAAACCTATAAACTCACAAACAGATCAGAGTAAAGAATTAAAAAAATGAAAGTGCTAATGACGGAAATTGACATTAATCATCATTCAGCGCATAATGCTAAAACCGCTTCTATTATCGAAAGATTTAATAGAACGCTTAAACAGAACACGGAAGATAATTGTAATCAATTTAATTACAAATGAATAGATATATTGCCAACGCTTCTATATGAATATCACAATTATGTCCAAAAAACAATCGGAATGAAACCTATAGAGATAAACGAAAATAATAAGCTAATGATATTAGTAAAGATATTAACATAATATAATGATATTAGCTTATCTGTGTCTATAAGAAACATATAAACGCGTTAAACCAAAGTATAAAATTAATCAAAATATTCTTATAAATGAAGAAATAGGATTGTTTGAGAAATGTCATGCACTTAGTTGGTCAAAGAAGATTTGTATTATTAGTGACATGATACTTTCTAATCCTACAACAAATTCACTAAAAGATTTAAACAACGAAGAAGTATTCATAACAGTGAGCATCTAGTTGAAAAGCTATTAAGAAAGAAAGGATATAATATATATATGTTAAAATGTTAGGATCTGATAATTCGCATAATAATTGGGCATTTAAAGAAAATAGTGTAATGTTAAAAGTTAGATTCCTTTTATGGGTGTTGTTTATAAAAAGTGACTTGTACTAAAAGCTAAAATAGAAATAAAATCAAAGTATACAAAGTAAAAGCAAGTACATGGATATTTATACTGTTGTTGAATAAAACGAACTATGTCAAGAAAAGGAAGAGGATATAATATATATGTTAAATGGTTAGGATCTGATAATTCGCATAATAATTGGATATTTAAAGAAAATGATATAATGTAAAAAGTTAGATTCCTTTTATGGAGGTTCTCTATAAAAGTAGCGACTTGTACTATAAGCTAAAATACAAATAAAATCAATGTATACAAAGAAAAAGCAAGCAAATGGATATTTATAGTGTTTTTGAATAAAACAAGCTGTGTAAAGAAAAGGAAATATTCTAAACTAAGAAAAAATAAACTAATTAAAATATAGGATGACATAACAATAAAGAACCAAAAGCTGACGACGAAAACTATTTAAAAATGCTTATACATATTCTTATACCAACTTGTTCTATGATTTCTCGATACTAGAGTAAAATAATTTATAATATCACAAATAGTTTAACACTAATGCAGAATTAGAGATAGGATTAAATGCATTACCTGCATATGAATTTGCTAAAATGATTTATGGATATTGTATTGAGACTACATTTTATAAAATTTTAGAAAAAAAAACTAAACCAGAGAAACCTCTCATTTAGCCAAAACTTACTTCAACATTTTTAGTTAGTTCCATGATAAGGCTAATTGGGAAAATTATATCGTTTTTTTTAAGTGAAGAGTTTATCAGAGTGTTTCAAAATGATATTAATTGGGAAGTCATTTCATTCAAGCAGAAAATATCCGAATGTTGTTTTAGACAATTTCAAATAAATGTTGGATTTTATGGCATTATTTTAAAACAAACACTGTGTGACGAGTTTATGAGTGAATGTAAAGACGTATTTTCTAATATTGAATGTGTCTAAAAATTATACTCAAAATAAAATCTATCAGAATAGTTTTAAATATGTCTAATAAATTTAGTAATGCTGATTTGGAAAATAATTTCAATGAAAACATCTATGTGGAAATGTTTAGAAACTATACCGATAAATTTGGGCGACGTTAAATATCAGAGCATCAAAGACTATCAGATAATATTGTATTGAAGATTTTTGATACGCTACATTGGAGCGCGATAATTAAATATTAAAATGTATTTCCAAAATTAATTGTCAAACTTTCGATATTTGATAAAACAAGATTTTACACAATGCTCTATTTTTTATTCTAAGAAGGGAAGAAAAATTAAAACCCATTGTAATAACATATTTTGTAAAACATGTTTGGAGATATGGTAGAGTGATCAAGTTAATTATCCTTCCTACACCATTGTCAAATTGATAGATAGCTTGAATACATGTATGAAATTATTTAAGAGTCCTTAGCAGAGTTTCAAGAATTTGCTGAAAGAGAGATGGAACTCATGTATGTAACTCAAAGGAATATTGAATAAATTTATGAACAAATATATAAGGGAGAAATATAAGTTTAGAAAGAATAAAATTAAAATGATTATAATAATATATGTACATCTTTAAATCTCGAGCATAATCAAGATATAAATAGATAAAATGAGGAGAACGAGGAAGAAGAGAAGGATATACGTCTATATTGTGTAACGTATTAAACCGGGATATTTTATGTTTATGTGGCACACAATCAAGTGCTAAAACGTTCTATATAATAAATAAGAAATGAATCTTTGTGATGTGCGTAGTAAGAAGCATCATGTTTGAAAGATATGGAACAATGAAAGTAAATCACAATATTCCAGTAGAAAACACGAACATGAATAAAATATATTTTAGTAGAATTAAGAATGATATGTTAAGAAAATGTAAGAACTGGTTTTTATCGGCAAAGAAAAATGAACTGGTTAAACTAGTTAAACAGTGTGACAATGAAGAAGAAATTCAAGACGCATATAGAAAATAAAAAAAATAACGAATATTTCAATTTAAACTTGACATTTTTAAACAAATTAAACCACAACATGAACATTCTAAACTAATGATAAAACATAAAAAGAAAGATATCGCGGTTTAATGAAGAAGTCTTCGAAGAACCAAAACCAACACGTATACTTACTAATTTTGATAACACACTGTGTTCGGGGGTCATGAAGACTGCGATGACGGCGTATGCGAGAGGTCTAAACTATTACTATAGCATAGCTCTTCACGGGAAGAGTAAAAGCTGTCGGCATGGTACCTAGATGGAAGGCGATAGTCATCTTCGTTAACGGACTTTGGCTGTAGACGAGAAATACTGATGAACATTTAATAAGGCATTTATTATAGGTCTTTCTAAGTTTCTGAAGTACACAAGTATCATATCTAAACAATAAACGTAAAATAAAAATGCCAATACATATCGTTGGTGACGGCGTTATGAATCATGAATCAAACTGAATCTGATTAACAAATATATAAAATCTAAATTAAATTGAGCTGCGTTGAGACAAGATAAAACAAGATTTTAATAACTAAGTTGAGCTCCAAATACCAAATTACATCTAAACAATATCAAAACAATTTTAGACAATTTTAGAGTGAATAACTTACCTTCGTAATTTAAAGGTGATTTGTAGTTGATGGAAGAGTTGATGGATGGATGAACTTCATAAAATAAAGTGTCACTTTCAATAATGGTGGTTCAACCGTGTTTAAACCCAATTTGGAAGAATTCTAAGTCTTGTCTGTTGTCCCATCTATTCTAAGTTCTAAGGTCTCTGCGGTCTATGAGGTGTACGTGATGTATCAGATAGAGAGATAGAGAGAGATATAGCTTTCGAAGGTTGGTTAGCACTCAAATTTATACGTTTGTTTTCGAAAGAAAGGAAACACATGGTCTTGGTTCTCGTGGGAATATTACTGTTATTCAAGGTTGAATTAAGTTATTTTATGGAGTTGATCGAGTCACACTAGTTCAAGTTGAAGTCTTATCAATTTCTTGGAAATGACGTTATTGGTGTCCACATTATATATTGTCTGGAAGTCGCGTGGGATTTGTGAGTCAAGGTTGAATCGAGGTATCACACGGTAGTTCGTAATTTAGGAATGTATATGAGAACGGAAATGATATCACTGTCACATTGTTGTACGTTGCTATGTAATAAAGAATAATTACCTTTGGACCTTTGATACAATGATAGCTATAGATCATGATTCATAAACGTCGAGACAAGTTTTAAAGTTAATACAATATGAATCTTAAACTGTACAAAATTAAATATACTTTTGACCAAAAGTATAAGAAAGAATGAAATTAAAATATGAAATAAGTGGTCATCCGACACTTTACGTGCCTTCAAAAATAGGATCTTAAGCTGAGAAATAAGGTTGCAGTTGGAGATTCTTATTAAAGCTAAAACAAATTAAAAAAAGAAAGATGAACAATAATAATACACATAAGAAATCCTTGAAAACAGAATTACATGGATACACTGAAATAACAAAGTAATCCCTTTTAAGGAATACTGAATATAAAATCATAGTTATCTTGAAATATAGTGTCCTTTAAATTTGCGAAAGTCATTAAGTAAAATCAATTATTACACACGGATGTTCTTTTTTGTAGTTAAATAGTTCAATAAATCCAATAAATGTAATAAATAGAATGAATATATAATCAACCAAAAGTTCCTAGTTTACTTTCATTGTGAGAACAAATATTAATTAATTATACAAGATGAAATTAATTATCGACGAAAGTCAATATAAAATGTTCCGTTGAATGTGTTGCTTAACGTATGACAAAACAAGTTCATTGAAGTCACTGTACTTATACGAGTAACTGAATGTTCACTTGTGTAGATTGTTCATAAGTTGTGAAGCGTCTATAAACTAAGGGTTATTCGAGGTGCACTAAAAGTGTTAGATGACGTAGGGAATTTCGGAAAATTGTTTGTCACTTTTCACTCAATGGGAAATATGTCGCACTGGGACGTTCACTGTGGGAGTAGGCGTGGTGTTGTCGAATGGCTGTTAAGAAGGGGTCGAAGTAGATGAATCCAGTGAGGAATTACACTTTTGAGAGTGAATCGCTGAGGGATGTCATCTCCGGTGAAGTTTCTTGTTGGTGGATCCAAGTTGAATGAGATAGAAGTGTTGTAAGTTCTTTCTGTTTGAGCTCGTGTTTGGAGTAGTCGGGTGATCTCCTGGTTGAAGTATTCATGGAGAGAATGGCTGCAGTAAGTATATTCTTAATGTAATAAGTTGCATGCATGTCGCTGCTGCTGGAGCAGAAATAAAAAGATGGCGGTGGCTGCAGTTGCATTGAGGTAGAAACTTCGTTCATTTCACAGTTTGTGGAATGATTTAATAAATTCCCATGTCGTAAGTGCATATCGAAGGGTTGAAATGTGTAAAACTTATTTCGAGGGTTAAGTGAGTTAATATGAAAGTATAAACAACTTATTAAAACAAAATGGAGTAAAATTAAAACAACTAAATCTTTGCACTTATTATAAAATTATTGGAAAGCAAGAATTGAAACAAGTGACTAAAAGGTATAGGTTGTTAACTCTAAAATTGGTATATGAATTGATATAAGATAGTAGTTGGAGCGTTCTTAAAATTAGAGGTTAAAATACTATGTACACAAATTGATGAAATATAGGATAATTAATGGCTAACCTATGAAATTATACATTATGGTATGTCGTACATTATTCGATATTTATGTAAGTTTTTTATTGCAGTATTCTTTCGTTGTTGTGGTTGTCGGACTACTTTAAGTTGGTATAATAGGTCGTCAAATGATCGATTGAAGAGTTTAGTATTTGTGGGTATCTTAATAACTTTATAATATAAAAGTCAATAGAGCTGTTGCTTTATTTATTTTGCGAGTAGATGGTGTCGTTGGTAATCGTGTTGTTTTATCCTCTATAATAGGTATAGAAATAGTGCTTATATTCTTGTCGGACTGTGTTAATTCTGTTATGTTTAATGGTGTAGAAGTAATATGTAGTAATTTGTCGCGGTGTTTGTGTGAGTGCTGCGTGTATTAGAAGTGCAGTAATAATAGTAAAAGAGACACCTGATGGCAAAGATTATGATTAAAACCTGAAGGATAAGCGCGAAGAGAATCGGTGAGAGGTGACTCATGATGGTCTGAAAGGGAGAGAGAAAAACGTAAGGCAGCTGATTGTCTTAGTTAAATCATGTGAAGGTCGAGTTACTAAAGTTAAAGAAACATTAAACGATATAAAGTAAGATGTTATATAATGTTAAGCGTATCTGAAAACATTGGTTTCTTTTACGCAATTAGTGCGGTGAGTGAGATGTGAGAAGATGAAACATGATGTGGTGACAAACTGTGAGGGTAGGGTTGTTTACTTCAGAAGACGGTATGCGTTTGCTTCACACGAAGCGTGACGGCGGCCAATGACCTGTGAGGTGAGTGTACTTTACAACTGCGGGGGAGAAGGATAATGAGTTTTATGAATTAATGACGTCATAGGTAGCTACGTTACGGAAGGCGGGGCGAAAGGAAATGAGATGTTGAGATACAAATGTCTACAAGAGGTGATAAGGAGTATGACCGAAGACGGAGAATGTGTCAGAGATGTTTTCTCAAAGAAAGATGATATACTGAGAGTCTGATATAGTATACTTTTGAACGAGACTGAATCTTAATGTGTTAAATAAGTAAGAACGATACATGTATGTTATTTATACCGTAGGTATTATTTATTTATTTTTTAATAAAAAAAGAAGGCTGGATGTTAATTGGTACAAGATATTTTGTTGTCACTTTTAGCGTGATGGCTGAAGGTGTTAGGGGCCTTAGTTTGGAAGAAGGAAATTTGTGGTTCGAGGTTTTGGAATTGGTGTTCGGAAATTTTTACCGTAGTTTAAAGTGTTCGGATGATATTCGTAACGTGTTTTCGTTGGCGACGGAACATGTAATTCCGGCTTATGTGAGATATTTAATCGAAGAGGAGAGAGTTTGCAAGCAAAAACTAATGGCGATGATGAACGTGTTCTTCAATGTACTTCTGGAGAACAAAAATAGGTATGTTGATGAAAATGGTAGATTACCGAAATTCATCATGTATTTCGAAGAGGAAATGGGGAGAATGTTGTGGGAACTGCACTAGGTGAGTAGAGGTGTATCTGTGTATATGTTTGCGTAAATCGAAGGATAAAACTTATTTTCGGTTGATGTTATCTTTTCTCTTTTTTGTCGTCGCATATATATACTGAAGGGATAAAATTCGTATGAAATCGCCATGATCGTGAAAGAAATTGAATAAACGTCGTTATAGTTTCTATATATCTGCAAAATGAAGCAAGTAGTCTTTCGCTGTATATCGTGAAATTTCGAAATTTAGATGTATGCTATGTTGCATAACTCCGAGGAAATAAGTTGTAAGCGCTATAAAATAATTAACATATCATAGTTGTTGGTCAATATTTTGGGAGTAGAATTACGTGAAATGCAAAAGTATAACGTGAAGGATGCTTATATTTACGTTTACTGCCGGACTCATATAGTTGTCTGGTCTATCCTAATATTATTTTGGCAAATAATCGCTTAGCTAATTATTATCTTAATATTTATGTTTGCGTGGTTCTAGAAAATGCTCTAAATAACATTAAATTGAAGGTTAAACTTTTTTTTGGAATAGCGTTCGTTATTGTCCTTGTTTTTTGTTTATTCTTGCTTCTTTTTGAGATAAGGTTTAAGGCATGAAACATCAATAGGACTTAGGCATGTTTGGTTTTTGACATTCTTGAATTCTACCATATAGGTGCTTTTATCTAAAATGTGTGCAATAGGGCGGTGTACGTTAAAATAATGCGTAAAAATATTCGATTCGCCTACTGGAATTTTCAAATTGCAAATTAAAACTTCTTGATTCGGTTGAAATTCAATTTTTGTAGAATTCTTGAGTATTCTGGCTTTGTCTGATTCAAAACGTTGAGCTAATCGTTTATGAGCGATTTCGCGTAATTTCTTTACTAACTGAATACGATCGGCGTGGGTTGGACTAGTATATGCGACTTCTAGTAAAGTTTCGAATTTGAATTTTGGCTTAAATGCGTGTAAATTTCGAATGCTGAAAATTTATGCGTAGAATGAATTTGGGTGTTGATTTTGAATAATATTAAAGGTAGGTATGAATGCCAGAGACGGCTGTCGTGTAGACAAGTTGCTCGCAAAGATCGTTTAATTGTCCCGATATTTTTCTCCGGATAGTCCGATATTATGGTGACCTTGTCGTTGACATGTTTTTGTCTCTATATCAACCTTCATACAATAATTTGTTAACTTATGAGACAGGTGGCTTGGTAATTTATCAAAATGCAAAATTTCCGGAGAACCGAATTTGAAAATCATTTCTGATTCGAGAAACTGAATGAGATGTTTAGTCTCTAAACTCGGTATGGCTTTGCTTACAATAAATTCGTGTTGTTTGGTCGGTGACTACAATCAAATATTTGTTCTGATTGTAAGAAGTAGTAAGTGGGCCGGCCTCATCCTAGTAGATATGGGAAAATGGCTGAATAACGGAATGTTGTGGCTTTGGTACCAATTTTCTAGATGGTGTCTTAAAGTTTGTTAAAACCTTGATGAATTGCATTGTGGAGTTGTTCGAAAATCTTCATGCGTAATGAACTTGGAATACAAACTAATAGCTTGTCAAGATTTGCAAAGCGATGTACGCGGTACAGGATGTTATTATTAATCTGGAATGCCTCTGACTATCGGATCAATTTGGGTGAAAGGTTGGAAATTTCGTCATTTAAATACTTGTAAATATCACCAAAGATATTATCTGATTTCTGGAGGTGAGCTAATTCTTTCATTTCTATGATCGATGCCGTTTCTTTCCAAATGCCGTTTTTGAGAGACTGAACTTTATTTTCGTCTGCAGTATTAAATACTTGTTTATTTTTACGTGAATTTGCATGACTGAGCTGAAATTGCAATATATTACAATGTACTATCAGGGAAGGGTCTCGAATTGGAACATCTTTTAAAAGTGTTGACGCAACTGCTGGAATTTGACGTGGTGATGTGTCATTTGTACACTGGTGTGTGGGATGTGTCTCGCTAAAAGCTGTTGTATTTCGAAATGTTTGTTTTCCGTGGGGAGTATGTAATGCATGATCAACCTTAGATATATCGCGGTCGTCATATAAATAACTTTCTGGCATGTTAACATACGTGGTTAGCGGGTCTGCCTGATTCTGTGAGCTAAGTACATGTCTTATTTCAAATTCAAATTCGCTAATGTAAGACAAAATTCGTTCAATTTTTGGAGATCTAGAAATTGCGTGGGTATAAAATGAAACTGCTTTGGAGTGTACAAGAATGTGAAAGGTTTTCCTAATAAATAATAATTGAATGATTTCAGAGATTTCGCTACGGCAAGAAGTTCGAGTGTGTGTATCGGCTTTTTGCGGTCGACTTCCAGTATTTTACGTGAAAACTATGCACACGGTCGCCAAGAAATTTCTTTGTTGGCGTCATCTTTAATACTGCATTGTTCTAGTATGACTGAAACAGAGTTTGTATTTCTGTCTGTATATACTCGTGTGTAATCCTTAACATCGTAGTTTTTCAGTATTGGAGCTTATATTATTGCTGCTTTTATCGATTCGAAGGCATGTGTGTGCTTATCGGTCCATAAAAAATGTTGGTTCTTTTTCAGATCGTATAAGCATGCTGAGATGTCGGAAAATCTCGTAGTAAAACGTCGGAGATAAAAGCATAAGCTTAAAAATGATCTTAGCTTTTTGACGGTGGTGGGTATCTCAAAATGTTTAACTGCATCTAATATTTCGTAGATACAAAGATACCTTGATTGCATAAATGATAACCTGAAGCTACTATATGAGTTTTCAAAATGTCTGTCTTTTGCAAAGATAATTCCATTCCTCTATTTCTGATTGCCTGAAATATTTCGTGTAAAATGGTGACCATTTTCTCCGGTGTATCTGTGCTAATTAATACGTCATCAATATAGCATGCTAAGTTATTCGGTTAAATGTGATAGAGTACTGCTTATAATCGCGTGAATTGTGCTAGGAGACTGTGACAAACCGAGGGGTAGACGTTTGAATCGCATCTGTTGTTTTCCTTCTAAACTGAAAGCAGTATTATAACGGCTTGACGGATCTAATTCCCATTTTAAAAATGCTCCTCGCTGATCTAGTTTAGAATACCATAACTTTCCGTTCAAACGAGATACTATATGTGAAATAGATTTAAGACTGGTGACGTGGTGTCTAATTCGAATTTAGAGATCTGAGATCTAAGATTGGCTTGATGCTATTATTTGGTTGTAACACGAACATTATTGGGTTGTTGTATGGCGAGTTACACGGCTCTATTATGTCGCGTTTCAAGAGAAGGTTCAAATGTTCATCGAGGCTGTCTTTTAGTGCAATTGGGACTGGGTAAGATCGACGGAAATAAGGAACATCTGCTTTTGTGACAATTCTATACTGAAAGTTTCGTATTTTCCCAATTCTTGTTTCATCAAAAACAAAACAATCTGCACATTCGTACCAAAGTTGGAAAATTTGTTCCCGGATATGTAATGGTGCTTGTTCTCCTACATCAAAATAACTGAGTTTGAATAGCGATCTATCGAGTTCTAGATCTCGTTTTTCTTCTTATGTCATATTGTCTTCTGTAACCAATAAATAACATTATTTCTCAACCTGTTCGTAAACGTTTTGTGACTTGCCCAAAATAGAATGTTGTGGTTATAGAATTTTTGAATCGGTGGGATTCGTGATTTGAATCATATAGTCTTTTGACAATTGAGAACGTGATACTGAAATTTGTAACTTCGCTGCTAATTCAAAATCTGGTTCAATTAACATTTCATGTTGTGTCCTTGGTTCAAAAGTCCTAATGGAATATTTATGACTGATTTTGGTGGTAAAAATATGCGTCTTTTTTGCAACATACGTGTCAAGTTTTTGTTCTAAAGTTTATGTAATATAAGTTGACAGAAAACAATTCGTTTTGGATTTTACTGTATTTTCTTTTCGAGGAATTCGTCCAAAGTGCTGTAACGTAAGTGTATGAGTTTCGTTGTCGAGAAATGCGTTATGATCGTCCAAAAATGAATTTCCGAGAAGTATTTGTACGCTAAATCATTTACTAACCAAAATAAAATTCTAAAAACCTTATTTTAAGTTTGAATTGGCAAAACTAGAAATTCATGAAGTACTATGGAGTTCTGAGTAATACCTGGCAATTTAACTGAACCGTATCGAATTATTTTTTTGTTTCTGAATACACTTCCACAAAATGTTAATATGGCTGCCACTATCAAGTAATGCATCATATTTATAACGCTGATATTCCACTGTAATTTTCGGCATATTTTTGTGAAATATCAACCTAGTACGAAGAGCTTTTGTATACGCTGGATATCGTTTACGAGAGACATACTTCGTGTCTGTCACTGGAGTTCTTCGTTTAAATGTTCACCTGAAATGTAATGCTGACTGTAATTTCATTGTGGTTGTGAAACATTCTGTCATGTCGGTCTGACCTTGTTGCGTATTTGAACTATAATAGTGGTTCTGTTGGGGTCGTGAGTTGTAGTTTTGACATGTTTGACAGTATCGTGGATCAAAATGTGTCGCGGCGGGTTGCCAATGTCGATTAACATACTGATTGTTGTATCGTGGTAACAAATATTGTGGTTTACAGGAATAACACTGTTGTCTAGGAAGATGTTTCCTCGACGCTGTGAATAATAGTCTTTATAACGCGGTTGTTGCGGGGTTTGAAACTGTGGTCTCGTATATGTGTATCGGTTGCGTTGCCTATCGTTGTTATAAAATTGACTTTGGGACCTATTATGACAATATCCATTTCTACCATAATTCCGTTGATTATACTGAGGAAAAGATTGTATGTCTCTATAATATCTATTAGAAGTTCTGTTATTTGGAAATTGTCGTCGCGGCTGCCTAGTATTAGAAGACTGAGATCTTTCTCTGGCCTGTAAATTACAGTTGTCAAATTTTGTGGTAAGGGTTTGCATTTCTTCAGAAGAAGACGTGACTCGAGTTAGGTTTTTCTGATTCCGAATCTGAACTATACGTGGAAGAAGTTGTACTAGTAGTAGACGGTAAAGACGAAATTAAATAATAGCGTTTAATATGTTTGTGTTTACGGTTTTTGTTGTTGATAGCACGAATACCTTTTTGTACTCTATACCTGTCTGCTTCGAGTGCTACTACTTATTGCAAAAGAAGTTCTGAAATTGACTGAAATACTGTTGTAGCAAGTTTGTCTCTGTAATAGGGTCGCAATCGTTGGATTATTAAATCTAAAGCTGTTTCAGTCGGTATGTCCTGTTCTAATTTCAAAATTAATTACTCCATATCTAACACATAGGATGTAACTGACTCACGCGGATGCTGTTGCCTTTCGCGAAGTTGTACACCAATTTCGGATTTTGATCCTGTTTTACGTAAGTGTGATTTTTTTCTGTATTCAGCATATGTACCAGTATCTAATGCATGACGTTTTTTTAATACTTCTATATGGTGTCTCGCTTTACCTGAGAAAAAATTGAATTTAATATCTTTTTACATTTCTCATCTGAGAATTCGTACGTGTGTTTGGCTAAATGGTCAAACGATCTAAAAAGTGTTGAAATATTGTCCTTTTTCGAATTAAATCTGGGAAGTGGGTAATGTGATGGCAAAATTATAAGTTGTGGATCTGGAGTAGTCATAATGTGATCTGAATCGTTTTCCGACTCCGTTGAATTAAATTCTGTGTCTGAATTATGTGGAGACTGTTCTGAATTGGTAAAAGGTATTGATTTGCCCGGAGAAATTTCTGGCTGTTGCGAATTTAATTCTAACTGTGCTAAATCGTTAACGCTAGAGCGTAAATTATAGGGAATATTTCGAATTGTAGGTTTTAGCTTTTCCATACATAGATAGTTGTGCCCAAATGAAAATCATTATTCGCGGAGCAAATGTTGGAATGGTATGCAATTCGGAATTGAACACAGTAATATTAAGAAATAATCGCGGACGCGTTCCACCAAGATAAGCGCTTCACAGGAAGAGTCCAAGCTGTCGGCATGGTACCTAGATGGAAGGCGATGGTCACCTTCGTTAACGGACTTTGCTGTAGACGAGAAATACTGATGAACATTTAATAAGACATTTATTATAGGTCTTTCTAAGTTTCTGAAGTACACAAGTTATATATATAAACAATAAAAGTAGAATAGAAATGCCAATACATATCGTTGGTGACGGCGTTATGAATCATGAATCAAACTGAATCTGATTAACAAATACATGAAATCTAAATTAAATTAAGCTGCGTTGAGACAAGATAAAACAAGATTTTAATAAGTAAGTTACCAAATACCAAATTACATCTAAACAATAACAATAATATTTTAGACAATTTTAGAGTGAACAACGTACGTTCGTAATTTAAAAATTATTAGTGGTTGATGGAAGACGTGATGGATGTACTCACTTTATAAAATAAAGTGTCACTTTCACTAATAGTGGTTTAACCGTGTTTAAACCCAATTTGGAAGAATTCTAAGTCTTGTCTGTTGTCTGATCTGTTCTAAGCTCTAAGTTTCTGCGGTCTATGAGGTGTATGAGATGTATCAGATAGAGAGAGAGAGAGAGAGAGAGAGATCTCGATGGTTGTTTTTCACTCAAATGTATACGTTTATTTTCGAAAGAAAGGAAGCACATGGTTTTGGTTCTCGTGGGAATATTACTGTTATTCAAGGTTGAATCAAGTCATTTTCTTGGAGGGTATCGAGTCACACTAGTTCAAGTTGAAGTCTTATTCATTTCTTGGAAATGACGTTATTGGTGTCCACATTACATATCGTTTGGAAGTCGCGTGGGATTTTATATAATATTTCATAGTTCTTGTGAGTCCAGGCTGAATCGAGGTATCACACGGTAGTTCGTAATTTAGGAATGTATATGAGAACGGAAATGATATCACTGTCACATCTGTTGTACGTTGCTATGTAATAAAGAATAATTACCTTTGGACCTTTGATACAATGATAGCTATAGATCATGATTCATAAACGTCGAGACAAGTTTTAAAGCTAATACAATATGAATTTTAAACTATACAAAATTAAAAATATAATGTTGACCAAAAGTATAAGAAAGAATGAAATTAAAATATGAAATATGTGGTCATACGACAATGTAGAAGTAAAATAAACAACACTCAAATAACTTTTGTAACCAGTTATATCTGATAATATAGGCGAATATTTTATTAAAAATCTAGGGAAAGTGTTGTTATTATAAATAAAAAAGAAATTAGGATTACACCTTTGTTTAAATGAATCTAGTTCTTTGTGTATGTATTAAAGGTAAAGAAGAGCAAGAAACCAATTTGGAATCATCAAGTAAGAGAAGTTTCTGATCTAATAATTTACATGAATATATATGCAATGCGAGATAAAAGTATTAAGATTTCAAGGACGTGGTACATTATGGACTTTTTTTTATCAAATTAAATACTTAGAAAGCAGCTTAAGAAAAATGTACTAATTAGATCATCAGCCTACATTGACGTTCCGAAATGGCCTGAAATGTCAAAGCAGTTATTAGTGAGAAAACAAAGATAAAATGTGGACTATGAACTATTGGTAGCTTTGTATAGTGTTCATATCCTGAAACATCCTGATAGATCATCATCCTACACATTCATAAGAATATATAAATTAATTTAAATATATAGAGTTTGCTTTAGAGCTAAAGATATACAAAATGATTGAACGAAGACTAAAGTATCAGTGAGCGTACGGAATTATTATTATAAAAGTAATATATACCCTCTACAAATCACTAAGAAAATATTGTAGAAACATTTTAATTTATTATATGTAAAAAGTTATCATTGTTACTGTATTACATATTTATCATTACTGTTGCAAAATTGAATAACGAAAAATTAAAAAGAAATTTATATTGGTGACATTTGTTACAATACTTTTATAGAGAGGAAAGCTAAAACAACATGAACTTCATTGTAGAAACCATGAAGCTGCTTGTATACAATTATTTAAAAGTTCATTATAACAAGATATAATGTAAACACTACAATCGTTCTTTCAGAGTGTCATTTGTAATATATGCTGATTTCGAAGGTGTATCATGTAAACTGGAAACAGAACATGCCTGTTCACAAACAATAAAATATCAAAAACGTAAATCATTAATCTTCGAGTACTATATTCATTATTTTAATAAGATTTATAAACCACTTGTCATATATATTGGATTATATATTGTTAACAATATTTGTGAAATGTTACAGCAATGTACTATAGATATCCGAAGAATAAATGATGAAAACATTTCATTAAAACCATTAACTTAGAAAGAGGGAAAGTTGTAAAGAATCAACTATCTGTCATATATGTGAAAGAAACTTAGACAAAATACCTCCTGTAGTTGAAAAAGAAACTACAGTTTTAAAGGGAATAACCAGAATCATGAAGCAAAAGATCATATGTTAAAAGATGTAGAGGAATGGAAAGAACAAATTAAAGATGGTATGGAAATGATAGAATTGAACATAAGAAAATTAAGAGATCAAGACCACCTAACAGAAAATTGTGTTAGTGATGCTCATAGACATTGTAACGTAAATTATACAAATCATAACTTTCTTCCTGTGTTTAATCATGACTTATCTGGTTATATTACGCACTTTTTTATTAATGAATTTGGTGATGATAGAAACAAGATTGATTTAATACCAGTCAATGAAGAAATATACATTTCATTCAGAATGCATAGAATGATAGTTAGAGAAATGGATATAAAATTGAGATTTGTCAAGATTTTCAGTTTTATGGGAAAAAGTCTAGATGCATTATATTTTCATCTAACAAGAACGAATTTAGAAAAATCATCTAGATACATGCAGAAGGAATCACTAGATTTAGTTATTAAGAAATGAGTTTACCTGTGATAGCATTGATTCTATAAACAGACTAAATGAAACGCAACTAGCAAAGAAGAAGTGTTTTATAACAAGTTGTATGAGAGTGACATAACAGATAAGAAATATGAACATGCAAATAAAGTATGGAAATCATTTAACATAAAACTTAAGACATTACACTGAACTATACAACAAAACATGTGTATTAATACTTGCCGATATATTTGAGAAAATTGCAGATGCGTATAAGAGAATATAAGTTGGATCCTTCTTGGAATTATGCAGCACTGGACTCAGCTTTGAATGCAATGTTAAAAATTACATAGATAAAATTAGGCATGCTAACTGGATACGATCAAATATTAATGGGCGAGGACGGTCTTCGAGTTGGTATATTCCAATGCTCTAAATTTTATCTGAAATCAAATAACATGTAAATGAAAGATTATGATAAAATGAAAGTCAACATATTTGGCATATTTGGATGCAAACAACGAAAGGGCTATGAGCAAATACATGTTATTTGGAAATTTTAAATAGCATTATCGATATGTAGATTTAATCACTCTTTATTATTAATTTTATTTATTAGCATATTGTTTAAAATATACCAAATAATTACACATTCTGATTATTATCTAACACCAGTAAATACACATCTACGTGAATCAAAAGAAAATTAACGGTTCCTGAACCTACACTATAAGGAAAAGCATGGTCTTCAATATAGAAATTTAAAATTGTATCAATCACTCAGGATGATGTTAAATAAGACACATCGGATTCTAGAGAAATGAAATTTGTTACCAAAGTGTACCATCAAAAGTAGGTCACGACAATATAAGAACATGTTAAGAAAAGTAGCAATGTTTGATACAAAATGGCTGCCAAACCTATTGTTATATAGAGTGCATAGCCTAATCCATTGGAGCTACAATCACTAAACTTAGTATGCCGTTACATCATTATTAGTCGGTTACCAACATATTACAATATATATTCAAAGATACTGTCTTGGATCCAAAATGGCGGTTCCCCAAACTCCATTATTCACACAGTTTGAGCTAAAATACATTATTAAGAATAAATTTGGAAAATATTACAACAATTTGAAAACGTCGCTATCTTGGATTTTAAATAGCCCAATTAATTTTCTACACAGAGCTAGGGGAATAAAATTATGGCACGAAGGTGTACCATCACGAGCAATTCACAACAATAAAAGAAACAGTTAAAAGTACCGCTATTTATAATCCAATATGGCCACCCAAACCAATTGTTCAAACGACTGAAGTTAGGGAAATGAAATTCGACACGGTGAACGTTCACTAGTAAGTTGCGGTGAAAGGTGAGGTAAAATATCCCTGTATGGGAAGCCCAAGAAGGCACGAGGATAAACTTTCTTCATAGGACGCAGCACCCCGGAGAGTCTGGTTATGATAATATGGGCTCAGTATAAAACTCTCCAAATTGGGGACGAAGGAAAGCGGGTCTCTATACATGAAATTGATAGTAAGTATGTGTGCATCCTTATCACACCAAAACGTATTGACCGATCACAAGGATGTTTTGCACTTGATCAAGCAATGAACTGAAATGGGATATTGTTGTATTATTTGTATTCTGAATTTATTATCATTTAAACCATTGGTTATCGAATTGTCCATTTTATTCCAATAGTGGAAGTAATAATGGTGGTGTATTTGATAACACACTAAATTATAAAGCATTCTTACAAAAGCTGTGCGACTTGTTATCTTAGCATATACCCCAGACACAGTCGTCTAGACAGTAAGAGAGAATTCCGGATTAGCAATATGCAAATTCGAGATACAGTGATAGTCACAGTCACAGTGAACCATGGTTTTCTAGCTTCCCCGTGGTGTATAACTTATCCACCTTCTAACTTATACATCCTATCCTGAGCTTTGAGAAATCCATAAATTAATACAAATTCAATCTCCAGTCTAGAAATGGGTGTTAAATGAGCGATTAGCGACTCTAATTATTGTTTTAGCGTGCCTTATGAATGACTGTAGTGATAAATAAATTATAGGGCAATTGCTTATTTAAATAATAGACGGGCAGGAATATATTAACAAAATATAATAACGTTGCAAATTTCTCGGCACCGTAGATTGTCACTACTAATTAATAAAGCTATAAAGTTGTTATACTTAGGTTAAATCCCTTAGTATGTATTTCGAAGTTTCTACATTTAACAATCTATGGCAAAAATCTCTTAGAATTATTTTTTATTAGAAATGCCGCTATCCATTTAGCTAATTTGTGTTACTTTAGAAATGAATGAATTTTCATTTCCTAAGCAGCATTTGTTCCTAAAGCTGCATTACATATATACCTGTTGATTCTTTTTAGAATTTTCGTGTTCATTATGACATTGGCTTTAATGTTGTACACTATGATACGTGATGAAGTATTTTTTTACGAACAATAGTTGCAAATTGTTGATTGCAAATAATTGTCTTGCTACGAAAGCATTTGAAAGGAAATTATTATCTAAAGGGAATCATTTTTATTATATGAAACACCCACTTCATCAATATGTATTTAATTGTACGGCTAAAAACAATACGAGTATGATGGGTTTATAAAAACTATGTTTCTAATTGATTTCACACTTTCTTTGTTACAGGAAAGTACCCTTCCTGTGATGTTCAAGGTCTTTCGTGCATTGGTCGTATGGAAGGTAAAGTCCCCTCTTGTTCGCAATTTGGTAATCTATTTTAAAATAAATTTAAATTCAATTCAATGTTTTATAATTATTCATTACTAAAATGTTTCTAATTTTTCGTCTTAACTTACTTACATTTATTCAATTCAAGATGCAAGATGTTTACCCAAAGAATACAAGAAACAAGTTCTGCAATTTGATTCCGATTATATGACTTGAAACTTAAATGATGTTGCTCGTTATATTATTATATAACTTTAGTTTTTATTTCTTCATTTTAGGATATTTAAATTACAATACTTTAACTGCATTCCCTTGCAAGGAAAGAATGACCATTGCCTTGTATATATCAATTAAGGTTCGTACACACTTTAAGGAAAAAAGTAAGGAAAGTTTGACACTTTATTTTCTCATGTAGCAGTCTAGTATAAAACTAAGTAAAACAAAATTCCGGTTTATTCTAATGTGAAGAAAGCATGCAGTTAACTTGACATACATACAATTTACATCACTTTTACCATTTTACTGTAAGTCATTGAAAAGTGTCTAACCGTGATTTATTAGCTGCATATTAGTTAAATTTAAGAAAAGAGTAATGCGGAAGAGTTTAAAAGTTTCGGAACAGTAATGCTGCGTTGGTCTCGTTTTTTGTTTGCTATCTTAAAATACAATGACAACTGCTTAAGAAAAATGGTTCTGCAATGAGATATATAAAAAAATAATATCATTTTTTTTATAACCAGGATTTAATGATATTCAAGATTTAAACGTTGTTCTACTTAACGCACGATCTGAAAATTAATGAATTCCTTATACTTTATAATCTGAAAGGATAAACATGAGTTGAATTGATATATATAGGGTTTATAAGCCGGAAACTTATGAAGATAGAGGATATGAGTTTTAAATAAGCTTTGAGGGAAACGTTTACGCCCATTCATGCGATGAGCTCAAATAGACACTATGGAGACGTAACTAGAGTGGTACAACGGAACAGGATCCGAAACAAAGTTACCTTTTTGTAGAGGTCGATTTACGTACCCTTTTTCAAGTTAAATATAAGAAGCATCTTAATTATTAGTTTCATTTTGAAATCAAAACGAATTATATATTTTTATCAGCAGACAACAAAGTTTGTTTACATACAGTATGGCTACAAATAGTATTCCCAATATCATAAGAACATCTTGCATAATAAATAAATATAAGAAAAATTGAATTAATAAGTTAACCTATCGATGCCTGAAACTGGGTTCTCGACCAAACTTCTTAGAGGAGCAGGACATATAAGGAAATTACCTGGAAACATGATTAAAGGTCCTTTCGTTCATAAAGACGTACGTGGTGGTCAAAAGTTTCGGACTATGTCAGAGGACACACTGGTCAGATCGCACGAATCAGGAAATAGTCAGAACGCCCACCGAAATGGTCAGATAGCCCACCAAAAAGGCAAACACGCAAATTCAGAAGTGGTCAGAACGCCTACTCGTTAAAATGGCAGAAACGTTCACCAAAATGGTCAGAACGTCCACTGTTCAGATCAGCCAATTATGAAAATGGTCAGTACGCTCAAATGCATAATCAGTCAGAACGCCCACTGGTCTGATCGCCCGCTTCTGGGAATGGTCAGAACTCCCACTGAAATTTCAAAATAAGTGTTAAGATGAATTTAATAAAACAAAAGTAATTACAATAAATATGCTGCAAAGGAGGGAATATTGATTCACGAAGATGCAATAGGCATAATTAATGAGTACGTTTACTCAGAGCAGCTCAAATCAACGCATGCTAAGTTGACGGATGAAATAAATAAGATATCCAAAATGACATGGCGCTCGCTTGGAAGATCGCATTTTATTTCACAAAGCAAGCTCCCAATGGGTCTCAAGAGTAAATCTTATAATCAATGTTTCTTACCTGTGATTATGTACGGCTGTGAAACTTGTACATTCAATGCGAAAACCACTCAAAGATAAAGGCACACAGAGAGTTAAGATGAGAATAATGATAGGAACAACTATGGACGACTAATATATTACATCGGATTCTGAGAAAATAGAAACGACCGAGACGACGTCCAAATGCAAGATGGGTAGATGAAATTAAACGTTTTCCAGGAGCTACATACATGAGGTTTGCAGCTAAGCGACATATGAGGAAATAAAATGGGGATGCCTCTATCCAGCAGTGGATAGGTTCTGCTGAATATAATAATGGTTCCTTAAATTACGCTTCATGTGTGCCTTTCCATGTTAATTAAATCAAAATTGTACTTGAAAGCCAATATAATTAAATTAACTACATTTATCATGTTCTCATTTGCACCTTGAAAATCGCTTGAATTTTAAATTATATTTCAACGAATATTGTATTTCTTTCATATAGCTTAAATGCAACGTATTTTCAATGTGCATCTTCTACTATGATATAGATTTCGTTACTAATACGTTTTTCTAAGACGATATAATGCACTTATTGAAAAATACAAATTTAATAACAAGGTCCTTTTTGAAATGTAGAAATTAATAATTTTTACCGTTTTTAGAATGAAATTTCACCTCTAATTCCATAATTGAACAGATAACACATTTTGAGAATTGTTTATTAGTGTTTGTTTTAATTATATTGTTATTTATTTCGACTTATTTACTATGGCGGGTTAAGGTCGGTATATTTTCATTCCACTAAAATATAAATATACATAGAATATATTATTATCGGTGCACATAATATAAGAACATGGTAACACATATCAGATAATTATACTTAGAAAAAGAAACACCCGCGAACGCGACATTATCAAATAGATAGTATACTCCTGGTGGTAGGTTATGTGCACAGCCTCTGTTTCACTTCATTAAGAGTGGGCGTTCTGAATGGTAGACATTTTGAACTTTTTACCGATTTTTTTTTTCAATTATGTTTGCTCAATATCGATTTAATATAAGTATTAAACTGCAAAAAAGAAATAAAGTATTAACTTTGTACAGTGGTAGTTTTTTTTATAACCGGTAGGAATCCTGACCATTTTGGTGGGCGTTCTGATCAATTTTAAAGTAGGTGTTCAAACCGATTTGGTGAGCGGTTTGACCGTTTTCAGGAGTGAGCGTTCTGAACACTTTGGTGAGCGTTAAGGCCATTTTCAAAATTTGATCCTCTGCCCGTTTTAAAAGTGGACGTTTTGACCGTTTTTAAGAGTATGCGATATTATGTTTTCAGCATTGGACACTCTTAATTGTTTTATGTTTGTATATTCGGATCGGTGGGCATTCTGACTGATACCCAGTCAGAGTGGTGGGCTTTCTGACCGTTTTTAGAAGTGGGCGATTTCACCAGTGGACATTCTAACTGATTATGCATTAGGGCGTTCTGACCATTTTGGTGAACGTTGTTGCCATTTTTACGAGTGGACGTTCTGACCGGTGGGTGCTATGACAATTTCTGAATTTGTGTTTGACGTTTCGGTGGGCGATCTGACCATTTATGTGGACGTTCTGACCATTTTCAGAAGTGGGCGATCTAACCAGTGAGTGTTTTGGCATAGACTCAAAATTTCCATTCATATGAAAGAATACTTGTAATGTAATGTAAGTTCGAAAAAAAAAGTGTTTATTTGTAAAATACTCGAGAAAATGGATACCAGGACAATACAGTATCTTTAGAGGATACGTTTGCCATGCTGCCATCTTGCATGTTACTAAGATTTTCTAAATCTGAAGGAGTTTATGTAACCTATCAATCTGAGCTAGAATTTTACCAGAAGTACTCTGAGGAAACCAGTTCTGCCATAAATTTATGTTGGATAGAGATCCCAAAATGTAGCATCATTATGTGTAGTTGATTAAAACGTCTGTGAATACACTATTCGTCTTGAAAAAGTGCAAGAAATGAAGACCAAATACGCATATAATGCGTACCATGACCATCTACCCAGTGCTTATTGATTGGTTTCATCTCTAGCACTGTTTCAAGAATAACTGAGCATTTCCAGACTTTTAATCAAAAACATATAATAATTTTACATCTCTTTATCTGCCCTCAAAAATATATTTCTGGCAAACTGCCTTCACCAATATACAGCCTACTCCACAAAAGGCTGACCACATTGATTAAGAAGTCCAAATTCGGGGAATTTCGGTACCAGTAAACCAAAGATGCCAGGCTCAAGCCCTGAAAGGTAGGGTGAACCTTCCCAATTGTAACAAGAATGTGGAAATATATTTTGCTTCTTTTAAGTGCGATAAGTCATGATGAAATGTAACTAACTGAAGAGAAAAGTAACATTCTTTAAGATACGTAATGATACAATATTTCCAAAGTATGCATATATCTGATCACGTGATGGGTTTGTCACTTACATTTTGAAATGTAAAAGAACATCTCCAATGAAAGCAAGGACAGCATATATTACATTGTATTAGCAGTACATTCAACAAGACAAAGGAGAAAAAACAACAGAATTCAATCGTGTTTCCTCAGAAGGAGGTCTTAAATATATATATATATATATATATTTATTCATGTTGAATCAGTGGTAGGCCGCATGTATTCTAATCGTAAGGTCAAGGGTTCGAATTCCTTTCTGGAATATTTATTTTATTTAATTATATATTCCCCCAAAACATGACTAATTAGATACAATAATAATAATCAGATGTATATGTATTCATACAAGCATTTTAGGACATGTAATTACAGTATTTAAAATATAACATCAGATAAGTTGTGGCTGTTTACAGAAAGTCTTTATATTAAATGTAAACGTTAAATACAAATTAAGTAAATGCTGTTACATCCAAAGTCGGATCCAATGTGCCAGACAGCAAATCCACTTATCTTCACGAACAACGAGTCACTATGATACTAAACTGTTCTTCAGCAAAGAAGACAGGAGTTATTTCCTAGGGTCTGAATTAATTCTCTCTCTCTCTCTCTCTCTCTCTCTCTCTCTCTCTCTCTCTCTCACTCTCTCTCTTGGCGGAAAATTCTATGAGTTTGTCATATGAAGATTATAAGCTATTATCGTCTTATTAACTAATAGGAAAAATACTTGACCTCACCAGGACCTCACCACTCTAACCCACATTCGTGTAGCGTTTGGTTAGAAACCAAAGGTTTTAACCACGAGCTACTTTTAAATCTGCAGTAATTTTGCCAGTTTGTCTTATTAAAACGCTACCAGTTTGAGTCACGCTAAGTGGACGATTTTATACAAAAATGATTTTAGATAAGGAAGATTGGATTGTTTTATTTGAGAAATGGTAAAGCAAACCTATTGTTTGAGTAAGGAATTAAACTCATTTCCATCTACGCCATTGTCTTCGAACAGAACCAACATGTGTGTGAATGCTTTTTCTAGGTTTCCATCTACATTGTACATTTCATACGCATAAATGCAATATAACAATTCATTTTCTTAAAATAGCTTTCCTTATTAATGATTTTTTCTATGAAAACTATTATCAGAATAAAATGTTAATTGCATTTCTCTTCACAATTTATGCCAGAAACTAAAACATACGTAATTGGGCTATTCCATGACAAATCATTCAATTTTAGAACAATTGGTTACATCATCATTTTAGAGAAAGAATCGTATGTGGATTCTTACATACCTGAAGATATCAGATCCAGTTTTGAAAAAAACAAACTGTTATGCCCTTATTTCTCGCTGGGCGACCATATTTCCAAAATGGCTGGTGGCTTTTTTTTTTACTTCTGGGGACATGTACGGAAACCTGAATTTCTAAAAACCAGAAGAACTAGAGAACTTAATCAAAAACCGTTGTGTAGCTTTCAAACTGTACTTTGAATTTATGGAATCACATTTTTTTAAAATTAATTTCTTTATTCTAATAATTAGGATGAAAAATAAGTAACGAATTGTGTAAAATTTGATATTTAACAAATTTCGTGTGGTGAAGGAATTGAATAAAATTGTACAAAGATTTGTAATATTTGGACCTAAGAACCAAGTATATGCACGCAAAAATTCATGGGCCACAATCACCCTAATTCTCTTGTAAGTGGGTTCAAACATAATAATTTGCCAAAAAATGCCAGATTTCTGACTTAAATGTCCAAAACCCGTTCATCAATAAGATACTTTAAGAGTCAGAAATGGAATGTAGTAACACAGACACTATATTCAATTCATAATTACTTTAAGCCCTAAGTTGTGGAGGTTTGTTCTTTATTAAACAGAATTTCACGAAAATAAATCTTCATAGCAAGTTGAATTAAAATAAAACTCCTAGTTTTGCATCAGGATTATTGTCACGTTGTCTAGATTCAGATGATCATAAAAATATCGGGATTGTATTACGATTGTCACCTACAACTCGATGTTTCCCAGTATACATGATTTTTTTATTTAGCCGTGTATTAGTAACGTGAAATATCACTACATTTTCTGTGATAATAATAGTGCAATGCATAATTTTTAGATGTTCTACGAAACACATGGTGCCAGTGCAGCACAAAATCATAGGAAATACATATAGATATACATATAGTAGATAAATAAGATAGAACTAAACAAAAATGTATTAAATTTTGAAGTTTGATTGTAATTCAATTATTTTACGTTATATTTCTGGAATAAGAGTTTAAAGAATTACAATCTTTATCGGAATCAGTCAATAATTTTATGATGCCTTGTTCTTTACAAAGAAACAAGTAATTCAAAATTTTCACTCTATGCTCTAAATTTGAATTTTATTTGTAACGATTAGTCCGGGATAGCTACGATGTAACGTTTAGTGAGATGTCAAGGGATATAGTCCGAGCTACGTCCGGGCCGAACGAAATTATGACGGACAAAAATTCTGGAGACTACCTGTAAATTGGCTGAGACTTCTACATTTTATACATCCACGCAGTAGTCGATTAATTGGTTATAAATGTCTACTTACAGAGATATTGATAACTCTAGGATGAGTATACAATTATTTTTTGAAGAGGGTGCATGTAAGAGACTCCTCAATTTGGTATACAAAAATACACTTTATTCATGAATCAAAGCAAAGACGGAACTTTGATGAATTCATGGAAGTCGACATAAAATGACTTTGAACGTAATTTTGTAATGGACGCAATAATTCTTACATCGCATGATACAAGAATACCCACGTTAGAAATCTGCATTTGAAGTAAATAGGTTATTTTCATATTACGTATGAATTACATAATTCGGATGAAATTCTTTATGAAAATCATGATGACTGCTTGACTTTCCTATTGGTATGTCTTGTTGAGTATGTCCCGGGATACCATGAGATCAGCAACAATTTGCTGGATCAGTTGCACGAGAAATTAAGAAGTGCATACCTCAGGATTTTCCGAATTTGCCTCACTGCCTCTACAACACGACATATTACAAACTATATGTTTTAGGATGAACTAGGATCAGTCTTTCATTCCGCTTGTTGGAGAATGCATATATATTAAACGATACATTAAGTTTGTTAATCTGTTGTTAGCCGATTAGTCCGTTTACCGGGTTACACGGCTTGGTGTTGAGCTCTCAACCTACTCATCCACTCAAAGATTCGAAGACACAAATCTACTGCTAAGGGATCCAAGCAATTTTACGTAAAGTCCTTAAGCAATAATTAAACTCTATCGTTGCTGAAAAAGGCCTCTATACCTCTTTTATTTTCTAATGAACTACATCCTCAGATCCTAGTCTAAATAAGGACATTACATAACCGAAATTTAGACAGGTATATAAACCTCACTCATTTGAACGGAAATCCACATGTAGTTTACGGAGAGGCTGCAAACTAATAACTCAATCTGCAATTTTGAAATGCAATGAACTTGTTCGAAATATTAAAACAATACTACGAGATCTTCAGACTTCGCGAAAATCTGTTGAGTACCAAGATAGAAATTATATGAAATTGATAACGGTCTTTAGAAATACAAGCTCACATAAATCCATAATCTATCTTGCTTTTAATAACACAAAATGATTTAGATATAACGTATCTGTATTTCTGAATGATCTTCCATTCAAAACACTTATTCAAACCTTGGTGGACAGTCGACGAATATTATTCTTACAAAATGGGTTCATAGGATTATAAAGGACTTTTGGGTGAGATAATGCCACCTGCGTCTATGGAACTAAATTCCACATACAGTAATTAATAAATGGAACTGAACACAACTATTAGCGACCAAAATGTTTTTTTTTTTGTGGTATTTTTTGAACCAGAGTATTAAGTAAAAGAAAACTTTAGTTTACTTTTCGTGATAAAAAAGGGGTAGTTGTATATTCCACACAAAATAACAATTAGGAAAAACATTTTAGTCCAATTGTTCGCTGGAAGTTACAAACACACAAAAAATTACCGTAGAAATTAATTATCACTAATAAAATTCGGAGGATAAGTCTCGTCTTCTGAACACGATATTTACACTATTTCACTGGGAATGATAATTGCTGTTACTACAACTACTGTCCAATTCGCGATCAACATGATACATCTCCGCTAATCAACTTCAAGGTTATGTATAATAGAAAATTTTTAACCTTTCGTAGGTAGTTCAGCATAAATTCAACATTACAACTTCTTCTTTCTGGTCAGCAGCTTGTATATTGCCAAGCATTTAGAAAATAATGACCTTAACTGCCTTCTTGAAATATCACAAGTGGAATATGAAGTTTCAATAGGAGTGATTTTATGAGTGAATTCAGTCACAAATATAGGAATAAAAGCAGAATCTGTTAGACAAAAAAACACCACTAAAATCTTTTGAGTTGCTTGATTAAGGAATATAAATATCCATGCAAGAATACGAAATAGGAATTGCATAATGCATTGTTGCTTATCAATTTATGTTACAGAATCATAGATTGTACCAAATTCTATGGATTCATAGGAATTATCATTGAAAATGAAAGGTACAGGGAAATAAAGGGCTCATCGACATTTCACAAAGTATTCAGGAAAAGCATTTTAAGCATTCATACCTGTATTCAGGCTATTATTAACATTTATTTTCTTTACGCAGTTAATCTGCAGGAAATCTCTTCTATCCCAAAACGACACGTTCAAATGAAAGACTCATTGAAGAGCAACATATGACATCACGATCGCAATTTAATGATCACTGCAATGATCCCCTTCTTTCCCTTTACACTTCAAATATTAGGATCAACCTGGATGCTAGTAAAGTGTGACTTTTAGTTAACCTTAATGTTATTAATATTCCGTATCTTACATATATTAGATAACAAATTGTAATTATCATACAAATGCCAATAATAATACCGCCTATCGTTAACGCTCTTGTAATGTATAGGGTCTGTAAGTTAAGAAAAAAATGGCTTGTGTTACGAAGATTTATCGGGCTATATTTTTGAAACTGTACTATAAATGCTCATACGATTATTAAAACTGAAATAAGAAATAAAATTATAACTGTTACTATACTCGTTACATGAAAACAAAATATTTCAATGTCCAATGGTTTATTTTTTCCTATTCTTAATTTTTATGGCACCAAGTTGATAAATTCATATATTCAATTGCCGAATAATGGAGTTTTCTATAACAAAGGAAAACATCAGTGTTATATAAGTGTAGATGTATAGTGACTATTCTAATTTGCATTTATGACAGAGGTATCGTATTTTCAATAATGATAACTTCGAATTCGTCATAGTGGAAAAACAATATCGACCTATCGCTACTATGTTTATAGAGTTGCCTATGAGCAATACGATTCAGTTTCATATGTTTTATAAAACTTAATCAATGAAAAATTAAAATTCAACTATCCGTGTATATTTAGATATATTCCATGTTTCTATCTAACGTTATCAAGTTTCAAATAGAGAAGTTTCTGTTTTTGGATTTTTCTGTTAAACATCTTTCTTTCTATGAAGCTATAACATAACGTGGTTGACACACATAAAGAATTTCCAATGTTTCTCATGTATTTCCAAGTATTAATTGTGCTATAACATGCGAATATCGTTAAGGAAATATTAACTAGTTACCTGTCTTATAAACAAGCCTAAATTAGACATCTCCATTAGATTTGCTATCAATTGTTCCTTAATGATAGGTATTTGTATAAGGATATTCACATTTTTCTGATACAATTGAAATAAACTGAAATGATCGTGGATGCTCTGTACAATAATCCCAAGCCGAATTTAAAAATTGTGTCTCTTAACAGTAAATGATCTGATACCCGTTTTAGAACTTGTGATTCTGAGAGTTGATAATTTATTCATTAAGATGTCAACAATAAATTCTTTAATTTCGCTTTCAGTTCGACGGTGAGCGTATGTGGTCCTCAATTTGAAAGTTTCTTGAGCCCCGTGACATAATGATAATAGAAATTTTGTTTGAAATCCTAAAAAAATACTTATTTTACCTGTTTAAGCTATATTTTGAATAATTTTGATCTCTTGATGAAGATTCTCCCTCATTTTATTAATTTTATCAATGAATATACTTTGTGTTCTTTTAGTAATTGTACGTCCGTTGTTCAAACATATTGAGTAATGACAAAACAATAGTTCTTATTCCAAATAATTGTATAATTATATAATCCAGGATATAATTCAACAAGGTCGTTGGGTAGTGTTTGTACATGCTAGGATTTGTGAGCGTGAGATTTTAAAATATCATATTATTATGTCTTCGGTCTCGAAACAACCTTTTTCTCTATTTTGAAAGATGCGTTTAATTTCCGACCATTTTTTCTTTCAGAAAATTTCCAAGTTTAACTTGGTACTCAGTGCAATGTATGTGTCGGCAAGGGAATTAATGGCCAAACCTTTGATTGATAAGACGGCACCCATTTGTTGTAATTATCATGATGGTATTCACTGAATGTAGAGTAAATTGACTCGAATCATAATAAAAGTACTTTGATGTAGTACTTGATCCCAACACATGTCTATCATACAAAGCATACAACCAGCAATATATTTCAAATCAGCATAAAAAAATAGTTAGTGTGTCAATGGCTAGATGCTATTAAGCCAATGGTTGAAGGGGAAATGGCGGGATAATTTTTTAATACTTCTGGTACGCTACTGAGAAATATCTGGTACTAGTTTACACTTAATACAGTGCAATGTGGTGATAATCAAATATCAGATATAGCTGTATGCCGCTGTACTCATAGTCACCAGAGACCCACACTGGTAAAAGCGTAGAATCCGTGGAATGGTATACGGATACTTTGTAATACGTTATTCAGGGGGTACGTATTCCGACACAATCTAGTAAATTTTAATCATATATCGGTGTCACCATCTGGAATGATATAGTAATAATGATATGGAAATGTCAGTGATATCACCGCAGTGATAACACCAGAATTGAGTGTAAAATAGTGTCAGATATTTGTAACGGACTTGCCACAAACAATTATATTCAATGTTTTCAACAAATGGCCAAATGCACCTAATCTTTGCCACACAAACTCAGTTTTCTTTTGCTATATATAAGATCTGAGTGTCCACTTGAAATAGTGTTACTTGTCTTCATATTATTCAGGACTATTTTCTCCAGGAATATATCCAGAAAGAGAGATCAACGTCATACATGCCCAGGTTGCTGGGAATATGTGGAAGCACCGGAGGTTATTAAAGAAGTTTCGGTCGGTCTGGTTACTCCGACCTTACCAATACGCCACAAGAAAAGAGACCAGCGCAGCCGGAATACTATGCGCTACGAGCAGCTTTGGATGCAAATTACTATGTTATATAACAAATGTATGTTATAATAAACGACAAAATGAATTTTATGGGCGGTAACAACATTAGTGTGTATGTTATAGTTATCAGATACACACTATATATAATGTTGATTGAAATTGCTTAACACATAAGCGGATAAACAATGTAGACGACGTTTATTGTTAAACATGTATGAGTATGCGCACACAGCTACGATACAACATATGCAACTATCCTTGAGTTACATAACTTCTGTAATTGACGTGGTAGACAATAAGGTGTATGTTGTTTCATACTCGGTACACAAGACTTCCTCTATATGGACAAAAGTCAGACTGATGAGAAATAGGCGTATTCATATGTATAACGTATCGGCTGTTACTATCAACCTTTAGTACCTAGACCATTCGCCATAACACGCATATACTAACATCTTGACGAAGGCTTGTTTAACGATAAACTATGTCCAGATATATGCGTATCGAATAACAAAAATACGAACATAAAATCGTCAAAGAAGAATGGCGACAGCGGTAGAACATATATTAATAACACATGACAAATGAAATGACGAGAAGATGCAAAAAATACAAATACAAAATGTTTGATTCTGCAACACGGCATTCTCTGGGGCTTTCCAAAAGAAAACTTGCCTCAGAGCCCGGCCACTTCGGTAAAACTTGACTCCCCATGTGTAGAAATGTATATCAACTGAAGATACTTTGCATGATCCAAGGAGTTATATCCAGTTCTTAGCATATCATCAGTCCAGACAAGTAAACGACAGTTCAATGGAATAGTCAGTTCAGTGAACTAAGACTAGATTACTTTTGAACTATCACTCCATAATAATTTAATAGAGATCAATAAAAGGGGAGCCATACCAGTTTAATGTACTTTTGTGACCCAGCACAGGATTGGCTCACAAAAGTACCAATAAGAAAATCACTTATATAAAATACTTTGGTAAGCAACGGACGAAAATAAAGAAAATAAACACTTACAAAATATAAAATCCAAATATGAATCAGCAAGTTGTTTAAATATAAAATAAATATTTTTTGCTTAATATCACAGAAACAGTAAATAAAAAATAGATTTTATTTCGTGTTCGATTAGCTTTTTTTATTTTTTTTTATATGGGCCAGTTTAGTAACTTTGAACTTCGGCCCGTCACGATGTGCCTTTAGCTGTTAAGTGTTAAAATCCACACCCATGCCCCAGCCGGGACTCGAACCCGGGACCGTTGAGTCGATAGCCTACCGCCGCAGACCGCTCGACCACCCGGCCGGCTTCGATTAGCTTTAAAAATGTTTTAGAATATGTACAGCTGTATGTAGTTTAAACTTAGTAAAATACTGAAGTGCAGCATAATATTAAAAAGAAGGCTGCCTTGAGATATTATCGAAAAGTTCTCTTATTTCTGCTAACTTTCCATACGAAAAGAACTGTTCCAAATTACCAAGTTGGCTAGAAGAATTGGGAGAAAACATTTTATGCGTTAAGCCTTGACTATTGATCCAAACAAGTCACTCTTGTCCATGTTCTTTTGAACTACATTTGGAAACCGTTTTAAAAGAATCAGTTTCCCCTGTCTAATTCTTTCGACGACTAGGCGAACTTCAAGATTCGGCAGATAGTTTAGGAATGCTTTTTTATTTGATTCACCAATAAACTGATCTGGAAACACAAGTTGTTATGTAAATAGGCTAGATATTTTGCTAAGAGAACTGTAACCTCTCTCACCACTTCCATCTTCCACGTTGATGAATCGAAACACTTGAACGTACTTTTTCGCTTAAAAGTTTCAGATTCTTAGTAACCCATCCTAACGCATGAACGATCTGTTACTGTAGTTTATGATTTGCTGCAGAAATCCACTTCGATAAGCTAGTTAATATCCAAATATTATTTCCAAACTAATTTAGTTACTTGCACTGAAACTGATAACAATTTATTGACTTGCTCGATCGACCAACCTGTAAATAAAATGATTTGATTCTCCGCACGCAAATTGAAGTTAGGTAGGTCTAATGTAAAACAAAGGTCAAATATTTTAGATTTCCATTTCACTTGTACTTCCGTTGAATCTACAATATGCAGTTTAGAATTTCTAACTAACCGTAGGACTTGTTTCTTTGAACTGAGCATAAACACATCACCTAGTTGCAAAAGTAAATCCAAAGAAATTATGATATTTTCATTGACTGTATTTGCTAACGCTTTGAGTTTCTGGTCAGCAATTTGCAAGTCGACAAAAGTAATTGACTGTTCTCGTTTGTGTCCTCTGACATATATTGAAAAGCAGGGACGTTGTTATGTATGCAGCAGGAGAAAAGATTTTGAAATACGGTTTGTTTGTAAAGGATGAAGGCAATAACTCTGCAAAGAACAAATTCATACCATTATTACTTGTGAATAATGCAGGAAATTTGTCACTGAGGAATCCGATTGGTTGTGTTGTGTGTTATCTC
>JAGDQP010000739.1:0-28652 GCA_022664845.1 Lepisma saccharinum
TATATAGATATAAGCATTTTAAAATTTTACAGAAAGTAAAACGTTCAACCGAAACTGGCTAAATGTAGGTTAATCCAAAAAGTGGAGGCAGCTCAGCTGCCTCCAGTTTTTGGTTGAATGTTGTGTCTCCTATTTTTACAGTGTATGTAACATAAATGTTTTAAAGAATACTTTTCCTGCAAAGAGAATCTCACAAAAGGAAACTTATATACAGTTCAAGTTAATATTTCCAATTCGATGACGCAAACCCACATATTAAACTACATAATGTCGATTTCAGAAGTCAAGGGATAACTAACAATGACGAATAAAAGAAAGTTCGAAGTAATCTTTTCTTATAACCCGAAATAGATGTGACACAAAGGTGTCAAATTTTGTACATGAGTGTCACATAGTGTATATTTCGAGTTTTATATAAATGAGATTATCTCGAACTTTCTTTTATTCGTCATTGTCACTTGTATCCTTTGGCTTCTGGACTCCTTATATAGAGTAATCTTGTGCCTACGTTCGCGATAGATTGCGTCTAGAGTACCTAATATCATACACGTTACCCTTAATCGGCGATCCCAACCTTGTTTTGTTCATGGTCCACATTAAAATTTAGCACGATCTTCGCGGGCCAGAGCATCTCTCGGATTAAGTTAAGTCTTGGTTAAAATGTTTTGTACAATGTTGTGAGGTCAAATTCAAGTGCTTCAGACCTCCATCCTTTAAAACAAAATGTGTTCATTAATATGAACTAAGCAAATCCTCTCAGACAAGATTTCGAACCTTTCTTGATACCTCCCTCCTTTCATGAAAGCTTTGTCTAACTTAACCTAACTATTTCGAATAAATTACTCTCGGGACGGGTGTAAGAAATCGTAACATTTTCTTAACATATATTCCATCAAAATCGTTATTTTGAAATTGAAGATTATGTGTGGCCTTAAAGGACCTAAGGCTCAGGTAGGGATAGGGGAAAGGATGTTTTGAGTTGAAGATATCATCCCAGTATTTGTCTGGTGTGACAAGAAAAACAGTCAGGATGGTCGGCCGTAGGGGTTGAACCCACAACTTCCCGAATGCTAACCTAACGCTTTACCACCGAGCCAAATCCGCTCGGTTCCAAAATCGTTGTATGGAGTATACAATATCATCTTGTCCTATAGTACTTTGACACAGTAGCATTTGTGCTAGCACTACAATTTATCATAGCATAAAATCTTCCGTGTCAAGTGGGTCTATATCTAATAGAAAAAGGTGAATCTACGTTATGTCGCTTTTCCTATGTTATAGGAGCTGAAGATATTTTAGATTTAGAGGTTGTAAACCTAACACTAGAGGCGTTAGGAGGAGAATGTAGATAATTTCATTTCGTGTTGCTTCAAGAATCCTTTTTCTTCCAAACTTTCTCATATAAGCAAGTGGCTAGCTTCCGCCGATCAGACATGATCATAAAAAGGGAATAAGAGAGTTACAGGGGAACTGAATGAAGAAGCTAGCAGAGTTTAACGCAACATCAATATTTACATGCTTGCTTTTAAAATTAAAAAAAAAAAAAAAATCATTTTGACAGTGGAGGCTCGGTTTATGATGAAGCTAATGGGGACTCACAATCGAGCTAAAGGGGACAGGTTCCCTTCTTCCCTCTGATTACGGACTTATTTTTTTTTTTTGCTAGGAAAATGCGTTTTATTCATATTTTTTTTTTTCAAACAACGTAGTTCATACTTTGCAATTAAATTTTAATGGCGTGGCATCAAACAAAAATGCTAAGATACGCACACGGTAAACATGAAATCAGTTATTCCGCTTACTCATGTCCTTCAAATTCCACTTTACTCCGTTTGACACATTGTAATGTGTAAATGAAAATTTTATGTTTCTTCTCAGTAGCAAATAATCCATCTGTGTTGTATAACAATGAGTCATATTTTTCTGACACCACTGCTAATCGCATTCAACCGATGCTTTTAAGGTGACAAATGGTGTTGTCTACTGTATCTCGCTATTCACAGAAGATAAATCTTACAGCACGCATATTTGTGATAGACTGAATGCCTGATTGATGTGAAATTCTTGGCAATTTACATATTACCTAAGGAAGGAGGACGTTGCTATGGCCTGAAAAATCTCAAGGTCTCATGGAAATGTCAACACACCAAAAAAAAAAAAAAAAAAAAAAAAAAAAAACGAATCTATAATTATGAAAATAATCAGTATTTAGGCATTTGCAGTAGATGGCATCACATTTAAATGTCCTGAGCAGAATGATATCTTTTTAATATCCTGTGGCATGTTGTTTTTAACTCGGAAATATCTCCGTCTTTAAGAGACTAATATATTCACATTTCAACGGCTTCCAATCTACGCTAAATTTGTTAAATAATCGATTCATTTGGTCACACCTCTTCCACAATCATGAATAGCGACGGGGAAAGATATTATTACTCCGAAAAATATTTAGTGTACATATTGTAATAGGCAGAGGCGAATTAAGGCGGGGGTCTAAAGAGGATAAAGGCCATGGCCCCCACTCGTCCAGGGACCTCGCCAAAGGTTAGCAAGTTACTTTTACGACTACAGTGAATAGGTAACAGGGGTCCTAACAGGGTTATTAGCCCAGGGTCCCTAAACAGCTTAATCCATCTTTGATAATAGGTGAAGATAGAAGCGTTGTGCCGGGATGGCAAATTAAATAACTCATCCTCAGGGTCAAATACCCCCAGAACCGTTTATATGCAATCCTGAACAATGAAGCTGTTGTATGGCTTTATAAGGAGATACTGCATGCAAGGTTAGTTAAGGTCAATACACAATTTGGTCAAAGTCGAGGTCAAACTTTTCGTGTCGTACACAAATCGTCCCTCTACTGTCTTCACCGGGTGCCTGTGTCATGAAAGAACTTCGTAACTCCCCATTCTTCATTTTGCATTTTCGTAGGATTATCTCAAGAACGCTAACCTCCCGTCACAAACTCCCGTTCTTCAGTCACTTTTCTAACCTTTTGTACAAGGAGTATAATTATACAAGAATTATTCAATTGTTAGTGGAATTTTTGACACTCAAAGGCAACCAAATGACAGTACAATGAAGAATTGTGCAGGGAGGTTAGCGCTCTTGAGACAGCCCTTCAAATGCAACCAGAAGAGCGAAAAGTTGCAAAGTACTTTCGTGAAATATGCCTGAGGGCTGCTTTTCTTGCAAGCATGTGTAGCTTGCGATTTGGGTTAGAAGACAATTTAAATACGTGTTTTATTGCGTATTCTACGTGTAACACGTGTTTCAATTGGTCTTTCACCCAAATCGCAAGCAAAGCAAGCAATGCACGCTTGCAAAAAAAAAAAAAAAAAAAAATCCCTCAGTCAAACGAGAATGAACATATTACGTTTGGTGCAAGTTGGTCCAAAGGTGTCGTTTTTGTATGCCGCATAAACAGACAAACGTACAGAATTTATTCTTTATATACAGGGTCTTTAAAAGTAGATAGTCATAAATTGATGGTTGGACGCCTCAAACCTAAAAAGAAACGTTCTTTTGAAGACATTTCTAAACATGCGTTGTTTCGAAGATAGGATCATCCCGATAAGATGGCGGAATTTATGATAGTGGCCATTATGGTTATGGCTCTCGTAGATAGCGGTTCATATTCACTACCCACTGAGAAACGTTTGGCATTTATTTCTTTAACAGCTTTTAAAGGAAAGAGCGTGTTTCCAGACTTGAACCAACTATTCTATATTTACATGTGAGGTCATATTTTATTCTCTTTCCTAGGAATAAGTTTATGGTAAAACCAACTTCACAAATGTATTTCTTGTAAAATTCTAGCCCAGACTGATATAGTACACGTCCTCCTTCTAAATTACTCGAGTGAGATCCAATATGATAAACTTCAAGATAGCGACCATGATGAACATAACCTTTAGTACCTAACGCTTTTCTACTAGAACCTATTGATGTATACTTGCTTTGCATTTCTTTAATCTGCTTTAAAAAAATGGGTATTTACAGACTTTTGGTTCACACTACAGGCAGAATTAGATTTTCATGTCAAGATATTTCTCAATCCAATTGCTCTCGAGTGGTCATATTTGTATGACCATATACTTTGGTATTCTAAACAGCATGTTGGAGGAACCCAATATTTATAGAGCTAACAGGTTGCCTCACGCGTGACGTCACGAAAGTTTTCCAAAGATGTTAGAATGAGAGGATAGGACGAGATTTTAAAAACCTGAATCTGAACGTCACAACTTCAATCCGCCATCTTGGTGTGCACAGCTAGAATTTAGGAAGGTGGTAAAGACTTACTATGACTGCTTTTATTTAAGTTTTAATTCTTGTAAAAACGTAAATATTATTTAAAGCATGTATTATTAATATGCACAGTCGAATACCTACATAACTTAAGAATTAAGACATAAATTTAAAAATGTGCCACATAGCGACAACAAGCGAAAAAAAACTAAGTTAGAACTGAACATTTGCCTTATATTGGTTTAGACTGGAAGTAGAGAATCGAGTTTACAATATTTGATCTGACGTCTATCTTTCGATACTAACCGATCACTCCAGTATCGTTAGATAGAGCTTGATGGTTAAAACAATAACACAGTACAGAGAGAAGCTTAATCTTCGTCACAAGGCACTTCCAATTTTAACTACCCTGAGCATTAAAAGCGTGAACAACCAATTTCTTGAACGAAACACAATTAAGAAATTTATGTGTTGGAAAAGACATATAACGAAATTACGCAATATTTTTTAATCGAATTTTGCTCCACAAAAATGTAGGATATTAATTGGTATGGTATTATGGCACGTACGTCTGCACAAACTTTTTTATCCATTATACTAGGAAGAACAATACAAAATGGTGCTTAAAAAGCTAGAATTGCACACTTGATTTCCATTGTGTGGTCTGAAAACCTCCAACCTGTCAACACAATGACGAATAAAAGTCAACATAGAGTATAATAATACAAAGAAAGAAAAGAAAATCGTAATGTAAACAAAACACTGTCGTATTGTGCGCTTAAAGAGTGACGTTAGATGGCACTATCTACTAATATTGTAAACAGGAAGTCACTTGATATGTTCAAGGCTATATATGTAAAGGGAAGAACTAGATTATCAAGCAATTTTGTCTGGACGTCAAGAACCGTATTGTACGTAATTCTAATTGTTTCTGTGATAAAGTCTGTTTAAAAGACGTGAGATAAGATTTTTTTTTTATTTCTTGTGTTTTTTCTCTTTTCGCTTTCCAACACCTGAATTGATAAAATGAATTGCGTACATGAAATGAAAGAGTAACACATCGCCAGTGTGCAACAAATTGTTTGAGCTTTTAAAGTAAAGTTTCACCTATTTTGAAATTGGTTTAATCATTATTACGTGGTAAAACAGAAAAATAAATATAATTTATATTAAAGAAAATAACTTTAAACATTCGTCTTTCGATGTGGTAAATTTGAAAGTGTAGGTGCTAGCAGCGTTTGAATTTGGTTTCACAAGACATAACGTGTATTGTTAAAATGTAGAACATGATTTGTATGTTTGCGTTTCCAGAATGTCTACGAGCGAGAATATAGGAAGAGGGAGGACACAGGCAGTTTCCGCTCTTTACTCTTAAATGTGCTTATAATTTAAGCGATTCCTAAGTAAAAAGTGCTAATCTGAATATCATTTGAAACGTTTAACATTTTCTATTTAAAAGCTTAACGTTTCCTCAGCACTACACTGATCAAAACTTTGTTGAAAGGATAGATAGTTGAATGTGTCACTAATGGTGCCCCTGATATTTATACTCATTCACTATTAACACTGAACATTGCCCTTTTAAATCGAAATAAAATCGTTCCTATGATTTAGGTTTAACCATGGATGTAAATAGGTAACGCACCTACTGCTAACAGGCTGAAATTGACGCCAGTATATACGCGCGTACCTAGAGTACCTCGCAGTTGTAATAGATTAAAATACATATTCATTATCTCCTTTGCTTTCTTCCTAAGCACCAGGCTTAGACACGCGTAAGCATAGACAAACCAATAAGAGACGCAAGTTCATCCCAATCATCCAGGCAAGATTAATCGAAAACTGGGGTCAATAATATTGGACCAGTCAATCCATTACACATTTACATCCATGAGGTTTAACCAGTGGTGGAGCTGTATAGTTCTGTATGCTATCTCTCAGCTCAGAATATTAGGACCCAGTTGTTGCTCTCCTCCATTCTCTTCGC
Organism: Lepisma saccharinum; assembly: GCA_022664845.1. Classification (NCBI taxonomy): domain Eukaryota; kingdom Metazoa; phylum Arthropoda; class Insecta; order Zygentoma; family Lepismatidae; genus Lepisma; species Lepisma saccharinum. Next base: position 6,233 of record JAGDQP010000739.1, read on the forward strand.
GCCCTAAACTAAACCCTGATAGTCTGCGGGTCTATATTTCCGCCACTAGGTTTAACACACAGTTTGTTTTACCTTCACACATAAAAAGGATTAACGGAGTTTTATCGTCAGCATTTCTCGTCAGAACAGCTATTTTTATTTGGAATTTGTCTTCGTAGTATCCTTATACGTAAAACAATACAACGTTAATCATGAAAATCCCCCGGAGTAATATAAATGAAGTCTGATGAGAAAATAAAGATTTCTTGCGTGCCCATAAAGTATGCCTGAAAACAAAGGTTATATATCGCCTAGCATAAGAATTTGGATGAGATGAACTTTAATCGGTTTTGTTAATTTAGCATTTACCCCCCCCCCTTTTTTAAACATTAAATATTTCAAAGGACCATTTATACCCCTGTATTTATTTTACAATTATATGAAGTTTGGGGGCTCAAGCATTAGGAAAACTGGGCTATAGGGCTAGAAGAATAACATTTCTGCTGAGTATTTTGGATTCCAATCTGCGATTTTTCTCAAGTCTGCTCTAATACCGGTTAGTTTTCTCTGGTATCACCCTAAGACGGACGCTCAAAACAAAAATAAAAGCGGTAACTGAAAGGATCTGCTAAATCATTCAAAGAATATGTTGGTATACTTCATCTTGATATAGAATACAGAACCATAAACAAAACTCCTTCCGAGATGCTAAATCTCCTTCCAAATGTAAGTTCGGCTGCTGACTTCTATAGGGACTTCTGTAGCTTTATGTTACTGCAATGACTAACCCAAAGTAGAACAGAATCAATCTTATTGTGTGCTTTTGAGTATACAACCAACACATAGCGAATAGTTATTTTAATGAGTTCAAGTTTTAAAAGTTAATTTTATTAAAACTGAAGACTGTGACAAATATAAATATCTGTACACGCGACAATATCTCTATGTTTACTTCTCCCTTGCATTTCAACTGGATGAAACTTAATCTATTCTTTCTGTTTGTTCTTAGATCCAAATGCATACAACCTGTAATCTTTTCTAGTGAATGTGGGTCCTCCATATTCTGGGAATATCTAAATGTTATCCTAGACAATAATAACGGATCAATTTCCAAGTAACTTCCAGAGGCATTCTTTACTATGCTCCTCAACCAGACTTACATCTATGAAGAAACTTGGAAAACTTTCCAATACTAAGACAGGGTTCCCACTCATTTGCCAAGATAAAATTCCCTGACTTTTCCAGGTTTTCCAGGTCACTACTCACAAATTTCCAGGTACCCCATTTTGTATATATATCATAATTCCATGGGAAAATAGAGATCATAGTTGCATGAAAATAAAGATACATCAAAACATTTCACTGTATTCTTTTCTTAAGTTGCTTCATGGTTGGCACATTAGCCTCCAAGTAATTTCAAAAACGATCTAACATTAAATGCCTGCTCTAGCTAAATGAATTTCAAACAATAAGCTATCAAATTCCTTGACTTTTCCAGGTTTTCAGACATTTTAGTGAAATTCCCTGACTTTTCCAGGACTTTTTAGTGCTAAGCTGGATTCCCTGACTATTCCAGGTTTTTCAGGTGAGTGGGAACCCCGTAAGAGCTATAAATCTTCACCGTCATTAACTACTGAAACAAACAATAAAATTCGTGTTCTTCAATGTACCAATAACGTCACTTTTCAAATTACATTCTACAGGGTGGTCCAAATGTCTTGTCACCCCCTGCAGAACAACTTACACATGTAATCCTAAGAAAAATTAAAGTTGGGAATGTGTGCTTGAGAACCGAGGTGCCACAACATATTGGAAGATGGGGGCTGACAGAATCCCTGACGAAAGCAGGGGAAATATTTAATTAGTTTAACTGTGATAAACATGAGGAGGGGGAGGGTAAGAAGACATTCGAACCACTCTGTACATCACACAGTCGATTCAATATTTTTAAAGCTAAAACCATATATCTTTAACATATCTATAAATTGACAGTGAATAACTTTCTGTAGATATTTCTGCTTAAGTAATAAAGCATGAATTATCTTGCATGCATAGAATCTACCAGAATCAATAAAGATGAAACAATCGTAGGAAAAAACGAACTTTTTCTACCATGCTCAAAACTAATTCGACAGCATGAGTCAAAGGTGCTTAAAGGCCTTAAATAAAGTTTAAATTCAAAATAAGATAACTCGATATGTCTCTATGAATGTGTTTATTCCGTAAAACACTTTTCATCTTCTAACGACTACCGGTACCCTTCTCTGTATCGGTAGAATATGGAGAAACTAAAGGACATTCTTTGATTTTTGCTTGGTACACCACAGTTGAGAATGATTAGTGTTGAAATTTAATCCAAGACCTTGCTTGAGCCTCACCAACTAGAAGTTCTCATGTTTTATTCCAAACGAGGACAGTCGAAGTTTAAAAAGAAGTGCACTACTCTTATACATGGTGATTCAAAAGTCAGGTTGCATAGGGTATATGTTTTAATACACTGAATAGTATATCTTCAGTGCGTGAACCTTGAACTTCAATGCACGTGGCTTTTTCAAGCTCTCCAGAACCTTTTGCAGAAAGTCCGGCTTAATCATGACTACACATTGCCCTATACGTTCCTTGAGATGATGGATGTTTTAAATTTTAACTGAGTAGACGAGTGCTTTTAAATGGCTCCAAAGAAATTCATTTGTGCCAGGTCTGGAAATCGCGGTGGTCGCTGAAAGGAACAAGAAAACTGGATAACCAACAGTTCATGAACAAGACTAAAATTCCTATGTAAACTGACTTTTGAATCACCCTGTATTTTAAAACAACACATTTTGAAAATGTTGAAAGGAATAAAAAAAAACAATGCATACCAATGGGTAAAGGACGTTACATACACGAGGTAAAACAATTACGGCCGTCATTTTGAAATCGGCTATCTTTTAACTTAATCGAGCGAGATTTAAGATGACCGACTTCAACATGGCGACCAGAATAAGCGTACCGTCTAAGAGTAAGTGCTCTCCACAACAGCGTCATTTACAACGTGTTTTTAAATCCCTTAAGTGTTTAAAAAAAAATAAAGTATTTCCAGATTTTAAGTTCATCCTGTACACGCAGATACATAGAAAATGGTCAATGGTTGCTCTTTGTGTGTCTGGCAAGCTGCACAATATACCACCATTTATTTTCGCAGAAATTGCACTTTCACAAGATAAGATTTTAAAAGATGAGAATGCCAATGAATGGATTAAATTATCAATTTTGGCAACAACGCATTTTATTGCTCAAATACTCTTTCTTTATTTCCAAATACGTAATTTAGTACACATTTCTGAATGTATTCTGTATAAATACATGGATAGAGGATGACAATCAGGAAGCAGATATGAAGTTCAAACTATCTACGTGTTCTTTGTCTCTCCCCGGGAGACCTCGGCATGATTAACCCGTTACAATAGTTGTTTAGAACAAAAACCACAAAGAATCATTTCATACATACATACAACATATATCTGTTCAAGTCAATCCATTTTATTGAGAACAAAAAGAAAAACCCACATGAAATAGATTGAACAAAACACCAGATTTTATGTTCAGGTTGTTGTTTTTAATGCAAAAAGGCGAAGAATCAATTTTTTTTATCCAGAACGAAAAACAACTAACTGAATAGATGAAGAAGCTTTCTGATTTTTATCCCATCTCTTTTCTTGTGTCATAAATCTACTAAAAAGTGGTTTCATGTAGTGAGTTGTCGGACCAGTTTTCTCAGCATCACTTCCAGCCAAAGTGATTGGAAGGAAAAAGATCGAAGTTTTACAACCAAACCAAAAAGGAAAGAAGAGAAGAGAAGGCGGATGGAATCTCTTGATAAACACATATCAGAAGAGAAAGAATGATGAAAAAAGACTAATTTGTTGTACAACAATGCGAAATAATAATAAGAAGCTGCTATTCAGGTACACTAGAAAAACAAACTTTGTTTATTAGGCATGCGTGTTTCGGCCTCCTGGGTAGTTCTTCCAACCAACACTTGTCTTTACAAGGTAACAGTGTAGAAAGCATACTGATACCGATACATCATTTTTTTTTACACAAACTATAGTTTAAAATATGTAAAAGTACACATTACTTTAGATTATGCAAGAAAAGAAATTCTCAACTTGTGTAACAGACAAACTACCAGGTTGTTCGGGGGAGTAAGGGTGGGTGCTGCATTCAAAATTATATGCAGAAAGAAATCTTTGTCAACGATTTACAGGGCTCTCAATCCCAACTCTAAGGAAACGTGGTTCCCGGAAGACACTTGCTGTACTACCCCTGTTTTTCGACACCCTGTCTTTCAGGAAGTTCTTAAATGCATAAACATATGACTCTGTTGATGCTGAGTGTGGGAAATATGGAGGGTGCGTGCGTAGCTCCTTTGCACAGTACATGACAGTGATAACAGTTTCTCAAGAAGGAAACCAACATGTAATGGAGAACACCCGGTGCTATCTACCACAACAAAATCTGTGGCGTCAACTTTGGTTTCTGGAAGTGGGGGTACACTAACGTCCAGCCACCCTTTTTGCTTGCGATTATCGCACAGAATCCACTTATCATCACGAGAGTACAAGTACAATCGAGTAGAGGCTCTTCGTGGTGACGAAATAACAGATTATTGCAGATGTGCAGTCTCTTCTGTTCGTGATGCTCCGTCAATTCATACGGTACGCAGTTGTTAATTCGTTTCACTATTCCTTTTTGTTGTAGATGGTCGGGAAATAGTTGAAATGGAAACGCTGAAATATCGGATAAGTTCCCTGACGCTGGCGCATCGATTTGCCCTCCATATGTGCCTTTATCCACGCTGGACCTGCGACCTCTAGTTCACTCATCTTCCAGATTCTAGTCTCCTCCGCACAATTTTTAAACCAGACTGTTCGTTCTTAAGTTTACCTAAGCCCCAGATCCTCATCAATCAACGATATGTTTCTGTTACTGTATGTCGTGAACACTAGTTGATGACCTTCAAATGGGTATTACTCACGGTTCCGTTGAATAGGAGGCAGTGAAGGTTGAATGAGGACATTATACATTTCGAACGTTTATTTCCGAACAACGTGGAAGAAAGAAATAAAAGAATAAAGAAAAGAAAGATTGGATCAAGCAAGAAAGCGAAAGAGAGTATTGAAGGGAAAAAAGGACAGGAAGAAGGAACGAGAAAGAAAGAAGGAAAAACAAACTGAAAGGGAAAGAGAGAAAATGAAGACAGAAGAAAACAAAAGAAACAATGAAAGAGAAAAAGGAAAGAAAGGAAACAGAATGAGAGAAATAGAAAAGCAAGGAAAAGTGAAAGACAACAAAATAAATTCAATGACAGAAAAGTGTAAGTAGGTCAAAAAGGAAAGAAACTAAGAAGAACGGAGAAACACAAAAAGGAAGAAAAAGAGAGGAAATAAAGAAAAGATTTAAACAGAGAAAAGGAAGAACAAAGGAAAGGAAGGAACAAAGAAGAGAGAAAGAAAAGAAAGGATGAAAGAGAAAGCAACAAGGAAGAAAAATATAAATCTCAAGTAACACACTCGAGGGCGATCATCAAGGGTTGTAATTAAGGGTTCCCGGTAGGGATATAAGTGGTTCAGAGACAACGTTAAATGGAAGGAATATGACCCGTCCTTTCAATATAATCCGATGGAATGCATTAGTTAAACACCATTGTTTCAACTTACGTATCTTAGGCTGACTGCGGATATAACACCTATCATAATGATATCACCATCATCATAATCATAAAGAAAGATGGAATAATCTAAAATATGAAATTTAATTTAGCATTGTTTATCACCAGTTCAAATTGCTGATTATCTTTTAATTGCGCTTTAAGTGGCCTGTGTAAATATTTTTGATAGACGAGTGGGAATTTCCTGTAGTCTTTAGCGATGACGGTAAAGTATGACTTGGGACAGTGTGAATGAACAGACAATTTTGTTTACATTTTCTAATACCTGTCTGGAGGTTAATTTTTATTGTAGATAAAAAAAATGTTGTTATAAATAATTAAGGTAAAATAATTTTATTTTACTACTGAATCGTTAGTGATCGCAGCTGATATCATTGTCTATTTCCAGTACACTTCATCCATTGATTTTTTTTTCATTGTTAATTATATGCGGTCTTACCATTTAGGGCATTACATTTTTACTTTTCGTACAATTTTCGAATCGAATCCTCCATTAAATTAATATAATTAACAACATTCACATAAACAAAAAACAGCTTTAGCTGAAATTACTTTAATGAAAAGTATTCCTTTAAAAGGAACAAGGATAGATCCTAAGTACCCCCCCCCCCCTTTTTTCGTTTTCAGTTACAAGAACTATACGCTATGCCTGTCTATTAAAGTAATGAAACGTTTCTCCGGAACAGTCCCGAATCTTCGCCTCTGTTGCCAGATTTATGCAAACGACAAGTGTCCCAGACTTGGTCAAGCAATCAAAGTTTAGGTATCCTGATATGTAAACTAGAAATATTCGGGATTTTTTTTTTTTTTTTTTAAAGATCAGGAAGTTAAGTTGGTACTACAGTACTTAACAACAGTGTCCTTGAGACTATCAATGCTGTACACAACAACACTCAAATGTTGTCGCCAGTGTCACCTGTGAACAGTTATGCAACCACGCTTGGTTTTGCGGTTGTGTTAACAGTGAAGACTGGCATGTTAGTGTAGTAGCTATCCGTTTGGTGGTTTTTGGGTGGACTTTCCCTCTTTTGGCGTTGTTTTAAGTTCATTTTGTGCGTCTGTTTGTCGCTGTTTATAACTCAGGATAGAATCTCAACAAAAAGCAGAAAGAAAGTGATTTCAGATTTGAGTTCTGTGACCATGACTTACAGGCCCATTTTTAACATGATGACTATAAAAGCGACAGATCCTTTTAAATCTGGTTAGTTTTCTCAATTTAACGAATTCACTCTAGTTCCACCATACCAACTTTGTTGTTTCTTGTGATTGGATCCGCCCAAAGTTGATAACAAGCACTTATTTGTGCTTGTTATAAACAATTTTGATTTTAACCAAACAAAGCGAAGTACTGTAGTTACAAACTAGCGTATCCCATCCTTGTCGCCAAATTCATATATATTTGTGTTCTTCTAAAGAAATGTAGGCTACTTGCACACGCAACTCAACTTAATGAATCCACTTTATTGGTTTAGGTTGATTCCTCTGCAAGATAGCCGTATTTCACAATAGTTTGCCGACCACAAGGTCCTTGTAATGCCTTTTAAGAACTGATGTATCAAAGTTCCCTTTAACACCATATATATATATATAATTTGAATGAGCTCCTGCGTAGCCTAGTCGGTAGAGCGCTCGACTTTAGTGCGAGCGGTCCAGGGTTCGATTCCCGGTGGGGCCTAAAAAATTTCGGTGTTGATCCAGCATCGTGAGAACAATTGGGGAGCTGCTGTGAATACGAGACAGTGGCGATCACAGTGAGAGCTTCGACTCTCCTCTCCCAACCCGTCTGGTCATCGTGGGAGCAGTAGACCAACTCCTCCCTTCGGGGAGAGGCCTCATCCACTAGTGGATTGAATATGGCTGTGATTTATATTTTATTATATAATTTGAATATTAAACCATATCCGGGACAGTAGCTAAAATCCATCCGAGACTCTTCACTTCACCTTCAACTTCTAACACTAATATACCTTCAAAATAAAAGCCATATTTTCGTCATATTTATGTGAGATTTGCTTTCAGTAATCACTCATAATGTCACGTAACAAACATGGACCGACCAAGTAGCCGTGTGGTCTAAGTCTAAGGCGTTAGACCAGCGACTCGAAGGTAATAGTTTCGAACCCCGCCAAGGGCACGGATGTTTGTAGATTTTAATTAGTTGTACACCGGCCGAAGTCAAAATATACAGAACTGGCTCATACAAAATAAAGTTTACCAAAGTTTTATAACAAACATAATAAATCCTTCGTTATGGAAATGTTGTCAATAGCTTTACAGTTCAGACTAAACAAACAACATATAAAGCTTCATATTTCTCTTTTTCAATGACATATCATTAAACCTAAACCTGATCATTAAACATAACTTCAAAATCCGAGACTTTCAGCTTCATGATCAGTGATTGCGCCCCCCTTTTCCAAATTCAAAACTTTTGCAGTAAAAAAATCGGTAAAAAAAAAAAAAAAAAAAAAAGATAACATGCAAAACTCCACTTACACCCTACCAATTTTGACTTTACACCCCTACTCCACCCAACCTGAAAATTCTGGCGGAATCCCTGTTCATAATTAAAATGACAACTTATTCAAACTAAGCGCTACTCCACATTTTATATCTTCCGATCTTCAATTGTTTTATAAACAGTTTGTATACAGTGTTGCCCTAACATATATGCAATAATGTAACATAGTTTCATTTTCAACTGCTTTTCCCAAATTGAAATAATCATTTTGAGAAGTGATGTGTAAAATAAATAAATTTAAAAAAATGTATTTTGGACATAAAATGTGTGATACGTCAGGAAACCGGGTTGATATTGGAAACCGGGTTGATAAAATTCAGCAACAGCGCAGCGAGAATTGATAAACGCTTATAATCAGGAAGTGTTTTGGGAATGAGTAGTTTGCCTCGTCGCTTTGTAACCAAGGAGTCCAGGATTCGATTCCCGGTGCGGGACAAAAGAATTTCAGAATCCAGTTAAGACTCATCTCCATTTGATGGAAAGCAACGGAAAAAGCACCATCGGTTTATGTTCCGTTGGAACTTCCAAGCAATAAACCAGTTTCCAGGAAAGAAACATATATTGAACCAAACAACTTTTACTTCGGTGACTATTCTTAAAGGTGCGATATGAACCAATGCATTTCAATAACCTCTCACAGGGCCATTGGATCTGGGACCTTCATAGCACGCTGACCACTCATAATAATCCTACAGAGCTGTCTCGCTTCAAGTATAAAATTAAAGGCTTAGGAGTTGTAATGTGATTTAAAATATGGATCCCTTTTTTATTTATTCTGAAATATTACAACTGACAAAAGAATGATACTATTATTGAAGAAGTAAACGGTTACAAGGAAGGAACTAAATATTACAATGAGTAGGAACGTAGCCAGGAGGAGGAGCCAGGGGGATCCAAACAGCTCCGAAATTCCGATTTCCGTAATAATTAGTATAATTTTGGTGAAATTATATCCATACTGATGGACCCCCTCCGAAACGAAATTTTGGACAATGAGCTATTTATAACTTGTTGAATTATTGAGAGGCTGACCAAAAAGTGAGTTCAATCTGCCTTTTTGAGTTTCGAAAGCAAAAAACCTTGCCTCACATACAAAATTTCCGTGATAAATTTATAATAATTTCTATATTGTTCGATTTTTATTACTTTCTGTGTTTCGCTTTTGTGTGTATTAGTTGTATGTTTAAAAAGTCAATGTAAGTAACGTGTAGGTCTACAAGAAGTGTGAAGAGTTGATCACAACTTTCTGAAGGTGAGTTATGAACACTTCTACCATACTTATAGTATTCAGAGATTTTGTCCGATCCACTAAGGCGGGATGTTACCCCTTTGTTAACAATTAATAGAAGCCATCCAAAAACTCGACTTGCTCCTCCTAATATTGGCTTTACACTTCCCAAAGCGAAAGTCGTGTTAGAATCCTTGACAGTATTCCAGGATTACATTTTAAATAGTTTTTGTACACATTGTGTTGATTAACTGCGATTACCCCATTCTTCCTTAGGAACTCTCAATTTATAACGAGAAAACTGGCGGATTCACTGTATGAGTCTTATTAGTTACTTAGTTAACGCTATATTGCATCACGATGCACGATAAGCTGTGTAACAGAACTGTACGAAAAACTGTTCAGCATTGAAAACGTATACAATAAGTGATCAGATAGTGTTGAAAAAGCATTCACGTAGTGGTACATGAACTAATCATGCCAGTGTTTGATTTGTGCATTTCCAGAGAGGGGAAGAATTAGTGAGATATGTATTATACGGTATTTTGGGATCGTCCATATCCCAGGCTAGAGGTATATATATCTGTAAGAGAGCCAGGGGAAATTTTTGCAGAGGGGAGGAAATCCCAACCATCCCCCGCTATAAGTCGAACACTGGATCATGCATAAGCTGACTAACTTGAGCTGTCTAAAAAAATATTTTTTTTTTTCGAATGGAAAGATGTTCTGTTAATTTTTTACAGTGTAGGAAATAATATGTTTCACTTCCCGATAAACTAAATCAATCAGTTGGTAATTAATAGCAACTTTTGTCACTTTACGTAAACTAATTCATGATAATCCTTTTCGTAATATATGTTCGGGTCAAAGTATGACTTGACAGAAATGTCTTGTTTACAGCTCTATACTAGTAAAGACTGCATGATTGAGATGTTTCGGTCGATTGAGAAACTATTGTAAATACTAATTATGTTACATCGATTCTTCTGTGAATATTTTCTACGTGGCTTCTGTTTTAATTGAATTAGTAATTATAAGCTGTTTACAATTTGAGGTTATCGGTGGAACCAGGCGTAGGATACTCAATCATAACTTTTTTCAGTGTGAATAATGCAACATTTTTACCAAACAAAAAGAAATTTTCAAATATTCTCACAGTTAGAAGGTTGGTTGTTATGTTCAATCCCACTGGTTTATAAAACATTGTGAAAACTTGTTTTCATCTACAGATTTTCACATAATTATGGTTTATAATGATCGAACTATTGACAGAATTAAACTTGCCATCGTTTTCAAGGACATTTAATGAAGCACAAAGGCGACAATAATTTTAAAATTAAGATTTCAGTTCTATTTAATAGTTTTAGTCAGTAAAATAAGTTTATAATTTGATGTCAGTGATTCCGCTAGACTAGTTGGGGGTGTCACCCTCCTCCCAAATTCTCAAGAATACTCTCCAACTTTAAAATTTTTAGGTTAAAAAATCGATAGAAACCTTGCAAAACTCCTTACACCCTCTTAATTTTGACTTTACACCTCCCCCAAACTGTAAATCCTGGTGGAATCCCTGTTTGATGTACAGTACAAGTGTGCCAATTAGGTCTACATCTACATCTACCCGCAGTCAATTTTCTTGAAAATAGCGACACTTAATTAAGATAATTTTTAGAATACGGAATAGTAGAGGATACATGTTTTTCAATAGGGGACATTTAGATGCGACCGAAGCAACAATTCCAGGGACAAGTCCTTAAAATAAGGACTGTCCTATGCAATAAGGAACTGTTTCACATAATGCCAAAATATCACATAATAGGAAGAGTTGTCCTCCGAATTTTATAGGAAGAGTTTCACCCTTATGTTCGGGACTCGGGAGATACGAAAACATACTTGGCTACGAATTTATTAACAACTCGGTTAATTTACAACCTCTTTCTGTTATGGGTTACTTGAGAGAGAAAAAAAATGTAAATATTTTTTCTTTCCTAGGAGAGAACTAGCAAACTGCTACAATTTCGGACTTAATATGTCAAGAACAAATCTTAATATCTTTATCTATCTCAGACTGGTGCCACGTACTTTCAAATATTAGTAGTATAATCTTCTGGTTTCATAGAACAGGTCGTTCACTCTGTTGATAAAACGAGTCACGAAGACGAAAAAGAAAAAAAACATAAGCACACAACAAAGGTAACTAATTTTGAAATTTACAGTTTTTTCCTAAAAACAAAAACACAATAATGGTAATGAATATTAATTTTTTGGAACCTTACCTTACTGTGAACGGCATCCTGATGAAGTCCGTTGACATGTCACGGAACCCGAACTAGCTGAATCTGTGTAAAACTTCGTAGCTGTTCGTGTTACCAGCAGCAAATCGCGTGCGTGTTGTATGTATGTAGTTACTGTATGTTACTACGTAAATGTATGTGTATGCTTTTTCTCAAAGTCACCACAAACTGACTGGTAGGCAACGAAAACCAAACCGAACCGAACCAACAACTGACAAGCAGAAAAGAGTAAACTAAACCCAAAAAGCAGGGTTGCACGTACTGTGTGAACTTGGAGAATTAAAGTGACGGACTGATTCAACTCTCTCTCGCTCCGTTCTCTCTCTCTCTCTCTCTCTCTTTCACACACACATATACAAACACACACGTACATACGGCGTACTCTCTCTCCTTCTTTTCCCTCTGGTAATACAAGTTCTTCAAGGACTTGCGCCAACTGGCAACATTGGACCGGACATTTCAACTAGCCCCTTCCCGCCTTTCATATCGTTATTCGTGATTTGCAATGCACACCACGGCCAGTTCTTATACCACCCACTATTTTAATAAAGATAGTGGGCCCCTTGCTGGGATTGTTGTTATACATACACATAACCTTTTCAACTGCCCAGGAGTCACAAAAACAAACGGGGACGGGAGAAACAACTACTAGTCTTGACACTGGAAGTAAAAACAGCTGATTGCTCTTTTCCGATTATCTGACTTTTCTACTTACGGTTGATTATTTGTGCTTTTTAATAAATACAGCAACTTCATCTGTTCTGTTCAAACTTCCTACTTTCTGTAACAGCTTTCCTAGGAATAATGTTTAAATGTGTGAGTGCGGAGGGGATATTTAACATATCGGTATTTAATTTCATATAGAACCCATGACACTATTAGTCCCTTAATAGTCTGGGGGTATATTTTGGTGTTGGGGCCATTTTGCTCCCGATCACCGCTTGAAAGGCAGCTGGAGTGATGGTCTTATGAAGCCTTCCTTATCAGGATAATTCCGAGATGGTACCTTTAACTTAGGTCCTAGACTACTACTTCCCGCATCCTTTCCCTATTGCAGCCTAAACCATAGATCCCCTACAGACAAAAATAAAATTGTAAATTAAAAGTAAAGCGTCTTAGTTTCAAAGTTGATTCTTTATTTCTTTATCTCTAATTCGTCTCTTAGTTTGATATTTTGACTATGCATTACATAGTCTCTTTGGAAATTACATTTATTTATGTTATCAACTCACAGAATGGTAAGAAGTGTTATTCCGTACACTATCAATAGTATATAGTTGAAACTCGTGCTGCCATCTAGTGCCTTGGGATGTCGCTCTATCCGTTTGGCTGGAGTTAGATCACTTCACAAGACAAAATCGAGGGTGGTTTGATGAAACGTTTCAATCTGATTTATCAGAGAAATATTTCCTATGTGGCATTTTTTGAAGTAATTCATAAAATATGCTGTATCCAAGAACCTTTTATGTTTCGCAAAATAACCTTAAACACCTGCAACTGCCTGTTATTCATATTCAATATTAAAATTAAATTACTTTAAATTAATTAAATTAAATTAAGATAAATTATATTCAATTTACTTTCGTTGTGAAATACTTCATCATATTTACTACAAAAATTCCAGTAATATGAAAACTGCATAAATGGCGACTACACTAAAAATAATATTACTAAACAGCTGAAAATATTGGTTACTCAAATGTTTCGTCTTCTATATCTCCCCAAATCTTTCAGTTCCATTGTTTTATCAATTACAATTGCATGGTAAGTACTTGATATTTCCAATGCCTGCTGAATGACCGATTATTTTATGAAATTCCGATGAGCCTCGCCATTATCTTTAGAGAATCCGCAGTGTTGCAGGATCAATGCACGAAGTACTACAGACTAGACGACGGCCCGACTCACAAATATCGTTAGTTTCAAAGTTGTGCGCAAAAGCGTCGAAGGAACTTTTCTTGTTAATGTTCTATGATCACTTCCCCTTCACCACGAGCTCTACGTAGCGATACTGGAGTAACTGCATAGTATCGAAAGATGCGAGAGCAAATATTTGAACTCGATTGTCAGCTTCCAGTCTAAACTAATATGGACCAAATTTTCAGTTCTAACTCAGTTTTATACGCTTCTTATCGCTGTGCGTCCCGTTATTTGATTTAAGTCTTAATTTCTGAGTTATTCAAATAATAGTATATCGTACTCTGCATATAATATAAAATACTGCAAATAATATTTACGTTTTCTGCAAGAATTAAGATATAAAAAAAAACGGGCAACACAGCGATTTCAATCGTAGAAAACTGAGTTAGAACCGAAAATTTGCTTGCTATTGGTGGCAAGCACTCTAAAGTGGAAGTGGACAAACGAAATTTCGTATCCTCTCCGCTCTCTGACTTCATGTGTATTAATGAAATTTTCAATAGCAGCAGTCAGTCCACTATTGCTTTTAGATAAAGGTCATTGCCCTTCACCGAGTGGTGCTAGTGTTCCAGGTGCTATTTATTATGCATTCTTTGTGGAGTATACTGTTTCGTAGCTTCAATTAATATGTATATATTCTTTGAAAAATATTTAAGACAATCTTTCTCCTCATATTTTCATGAACTCTTCATTCTCGTCAAATTCTATTTATTTCTGTGTGTGTATACGTAAAACGACACAGAAGTTTCTCAAAGCAGAAAGTGCAAATGAATAAAGCACGCAAAATCTTGTCCCAGAGAGTTTCTTTCCCTAATTAGGCCCTACGTATGAATGAATTAGTGAAAGAGCTCATCTCGCTGGTAGAGTCCTCTCCAGAATTTTAATACATCAGGAAACCCATGTGCAAAAACTGTTACGCCTTGAACATGAAATTAAGTAAAATAAATTAAATTTCATATACGTATTATTTCTAAAGAAAACCTGAGATCTCACGCACGCTTCTCAATAATGCTGCTTTCTACACATCAAATTTTGCAGTTATACTAGTCACAAGTACAAATTCTGGTTCTCTTCTCATAATTTGTTTTTATGTTTAAACAAAACCTATCTTTTTTTTATTGAACAAGACATTTTAATTTTAAAATTAATTTTTCTTTTTTATTCTTGAACACCGACATTTGTTAAAAAAATAGTATTCATTTATTAACAAAGCTAGTTTTTCAGTTCCTCTTTAACGCCTTCATATGAACGGCAGTGAATAAGGGGAAAGCATATACATTGTTCTATCTGCCCACTAGATCTCAGTAACTACAAGTCAGACAGAGAAGAGTCAAACACCGTTGGATTCTTCATGGTCTCAAAGAGTAGAGAAAACTGTGATTTCTGGTTTCAAGAGAAATATAACACTCTATTTACATACGATTATAAAGATGTACAGATATGCTTTCGCGTACCGTGAGTATGAATCATGGCCTTTTTAATACTTCAGTCACTTCCGGTTTATGTGGCCAGGTGTAATATTCAGATTCTATGGCAATATTCTCAGAATCACAAAGTCAATTATGTTTGTCCGTATGAATGATAGTGAATAAAGGGAAAGTACACAGATTCTATTGTCTGTGAATAAGGGGAAGGTGCACAGATTGTCTGCCCGTTTGTACTTCTTAGATTTCAGTGCCTGATATGCCTAATATGGGTAATATCCTTTCTTGCCTTGTCTCTGGTTTAATTTAACTGAATTCTACTCAATTCACAGTACTTTTATTTCTTTATTTTGCAAATCAATTTCCCATATTATGTTTTCATGAATTCATTTGACACCTAATTTTTTCATACAATACAATAGAAATGTAGAATTTTACGTACCTTTCTTGCAGTAAAAAACTCAAATTTGAAACTAATGAATGTTTCTGTTCGACAGCGTTTCTTTATCGGTTCTTAAAATAAAGATATCCCCAATTGCCTACCATTCTTAGCTTAGGTGTTCTCTGCTGGCAACAAAATAATCCGCAGTTGTTCTCCGTTTTAACTGTCCTCCGCTGGGGGGAAAATGATCTGGTAACACTGTACAGACCAGAAGTCAAAGTTCTCCTCATCCTTTCAAACTATAAGGAATCCAATTTTGTATGGCTCATCTCTGTCTGACTTGTAGTTACTGAGATCTAGGTGATTCTTGCTTGAAGGATGACATCTTTCACTTGGAACCGGAAGTAGTCACAGACCGGAAGTCACCCTTCCAGACCATGAGGAATCCAACCATTAATGGCTCATCTCTATCAGAGGTTTAGTTACTGAGATCTTTCTATGATAGTCTTACTATCTCTTAGATATAAAACAGGTCAATAATTTTGACAACATTTCTTTTATCATAAAAAATATGTTTATTTTTAGTGAAAAATAATTAATAACATTTTTCAAATTAATTAAAATCTAATTTTACGAAATTACGTTGTGCTAAATTATTATTTAACGATGTACTAATATTCTTATCTGTAAACCATGTATGAAGCGGAGATGTGGACATGAAGAAGAATGGAGAAATTTAGCTGAGCACAAATTATACGTACTAAAAAGTACTGAAGGTAGCTTAGAAACAAACAACACTGAAGACAAAAGAGACAAAAAGGAAGTATGATAGTGAAAACGTTGGGTACATACAGAATGTATACTAATTGATAAAATAAGGGAAACAGTAAGAAAAGGAATAAGAAACACTTATTAATATTAGTTATCATCATTAGTCTTTCATGGCAAGCTAAGTCCTTCCAATTCATTCCGATCTTGCCCTTTCCTTCTACCTCAGCACACGATTTATATTCCTTAATACGGTCAAGGAGTGATTCGTCTTCTTCTGTTTGAATTCCCTCAAGCATACCATCGATTGCATTCCTCACCATACAATCTATGTCTTAACTAGTTTCTTTTTTACCCTCTTTACTGTCTATTGATAGTAAGGGATATAAATCGTGCGATAAAATCACAAAGGAAAGCATAAGATGAAAGGGGAGGGCTAAAGATGTCTCGAAGTACCTTCCACTTTTGCCAGGCTTGTAACAATGATGGTGAATGCATGGTATTCAAGGTATCTAGTAGGGTAATTCGTATTTAACCTCTATGTCAGAAATTCAACAGCCACTTGAAAAATATATAAATTCGTTCACATAGTTCGGAGAAAGTAAGACACATCGAGCAATCAACGGACATAAATAAAGGAAGGCCAGGGCGAAGCATTAAACCCAAATGTGTATTATTATGTTTCTTTTTTTTTTTAGGGTACTGTGTGAAATTACATTGTTATCATGACACACCCGTAACATTCAGAGCATTCAGCTGAAGGCAATGTTCTTTTAGTACTCTTAAATAGTTTCTCTCCAGCGTTTCTCAATATTTTTGATTGTTCATAATTTTTACTCTACGTCGCAAACGATTCAATGTGAACATGAAAGTCGCTCTAGAAAGTTCCGAAATAAGGACAGCATCTAATTTATTCTTTCTTTCTGCTTTCCTTTTTTTTTAGTTTCCTCTGGATTTCTTATTCCTGCCTAGTTACACACACACATACAAACACACAGTGGTGTAGGTAAGAAAGGGAATATGGGTGATATCGATCCCTCCTCCTAAACTATACCTATTATGAACTTGGAAAGATAATATTTCCGCATAAAAAAAAGTTATGTTCGGAAATTGATTAGTTTATTCATAAATTGATATTATGTGTGTAGTTTCACGGTTAGATAGGTGTGGTAAATTACCTTTAAAACCAGCAAAAACAAAATTTGACAAGTAGAAAAAGTCAACCAAACATGTAGACATGTTTCTTTGACAATGGTATCGATACTACAGGAAAAACAGATACTTTCTAGACAGTAATAAGAAATATACTAATTCATGTTATTGATAGTCTCAACTAGAGACATACAGTATGATCCCGTAACATAGTGTTGGTCGATGAGTTTTGAAAAAAGGCAGGGATTTAGCGAAAACAATCAACAAATCTGATACAATTTTGGTGATAATTATGAGTTCTTGTTTTGTTAAGAACATGGTGGTACTAATAATTGGATGGGAAATTTTAATAATGATCAAAATATATGTGACGGTGCCCTGCTCCGATTTATATGTATTGTGGAAGTAATTAAGAACAATTAATATCTGGGTAATATTGATTTATTGAATAACAGTTACAGCTACTTATTATTACATGCTTTTCTTTAATTCATAATGGTTCGAGGTGTCCTCAAATCTTACAACATTAATTTAACTCATTTCCCGATGTCATACAATGATGAAATTTTGCACAGTGACGTAAGTCGGGTGATAATACAATATTCCATTGTTACTTTCATATATTTCTATATATTATATTTTAAAAACATAATAATTATTTTTTTAGTAAGAACTTCATTATCCTAACATTAACACTAGCCCGCAACGATGTTCCGTTTGACTGGTTGCAGAATACTCTCGGATTTGGGTGACAAGATCCGCTTGAGAAAAAGTATCGGAATAAATAAATAAACTCGAAAAAATAAAAAATAAACTTTTAAAAAACGTACTTTTCTTAAACAATTCCTTCTAAAAAATAAAAATGTTTATGCATGACTAAAAAGAAAAGCATGGGGCGCTCCAATTGAAAAAAATATAAAGTAACTGTATATGAGAACGTGCCCCATGCTTTTCTTTTTAGTCATGCACTAACAAAATTATTTTTTATCTTTAATACGAATTGTTTAAGGAAAATATGTATTTTAAAACTATTTTTTATTATTTTTTTAAAATTTCCACTTACAGAAAGTGCAATTTTGTGGAATTATGAAGAATACAATATATCACCTAGAACATACTGAAATTATTAACGAAGAGAAGGCGGATATAAAAGTATGATGGAATATATTATTTTAAAGTATTAGTCTAATTTATGTTCGAAATAATTGTCAAATTTCTTTATCGAAAAATTTCACAAGCTCATTAATATTGAAGACATGCAACGTATCCAATCCAATTCCAATTTGTTTTCTTCTTCTTTCCTTCGATTGAATTAATATTTTGCTACGATTAACCGTTATGCAAACTCTTACACAAAAGAAAAGCCTTAACTGTTAGTAGCAGAAGCTGTGAACAATGCCAAAGATGATGTTATAAAGTGTTAAAGAACGAATGCAAATTGTCAGAAAAAAGACAAGACAAGCCGCAGTAAATTTAAACATGGAAGAATCTATGAAAATATTTACAAAAAATCCAGAAAATGAGATGCAATTACGTTATAAGACAAATTCTTTCACACATGTATCAAGAATTGATCTTATGGTGTTCAGGGATTTCGTGGAGGTTCAAAGTGGGTTTCGATATGTAATTAGATAATAAATATATAATTACACATAAAATTATGCTAAGTTTAAAAAGAAAATGAAAGTTGTGACAGGTCCGGACTCGTTTAATTCTTCACCTGGATACGTCACAAAGAATAGTATGGATCCAGAATATCCAATAGCTACATAATCGACTTTCTAAAGCAACTAATAGAAATGAAAGTAAATAATAATAATAAAAAAAAATCTGAGACATCCTGTACATTTTTGGAAAAGAAGGAACTTAACACAAGAGAAAACATTTTCAATATTACTAGAATTTTAATTTTTCTTTGTACAGACAATCTATACTGAATTACGACTTTCAAAAGCGAAATTAAGGATGCTCCATCCCCTGCAAATGATGTATAGCAGAAGATTTCCCAAAAATTTAAAAGTGCTTCAGATTTTGTGCAACTCGCACCCACACCGCGCACGCACCCAAGTTCTCCAAGCCGCCCTGACGACGCCGTGCAGTGCGAAGTAGCTTTACACGAAACGCTAAAAAGACCGTACAAGAGTCAAATTACCATTTTCAAGACATCACTGTTTACTTACTAATTACCCTAGCAACACCAAATTACCAACGTTTACTAGTAACAAAATCTTGTATAATAATACCAAACCTCAAGGCAAAGGGTTCATGGGGTGCTGATTTATAAGCCCCCAAAATAGGCTTTTTTCGTGTAATAACCACTGACTCACTCATTCACTGATCAACATGCACGGCAGTGCATGAGCCAAGTTCTTCACGTCAGAAAACGTCAGCACTGCCAGAAGCATGTTATACAGGAACAAGAGTTTATGGCAAAATGGACGATTTGGGGGCCCCGTAAAAAAAAAGATGTTAAAGATAGGAATATGAGCTTTTGGCGATAAGGAGATATGGTAAATATGTGCAGATGTACAAAATTTCATATTCGTATCTTAAACTATGTTCTAGTTGTGGACCCCTGAAATTGCACATTTTATGCTAACTGACTCACTCATTCACTCACTCACTCACTGACTGACTGACTGATTCACTCACTCATCATATTGTTTAGGGTGTTTGGAGTAAGCTAGAAACATGAAATTTGGTATGAAGGTAGAGGATGATCAGTAGATAAAGGAAAAGTTCCGACATTTTGAAAAGGTCGCCATCTTGGATTCAAAATGGCCGCCAAACCTAAAATTTCAAAGAATACACAGCCTAAACGACGAAAGATAGAACAGTGAAATTTGGTATGAAACTACATCATTGATAGCAAATTAAGAAAACTTCTTAAAAATTTGAAAAAGTCGCCATTTTGGATTCAAAATGGCCGCCAACCCTAAAATTTTAAAGAATACACAGCCTAAACGGCTGCCGCTAGAATAATGAAATTTAGTTTGACTGTACAACATTATTAGTAGATTTTGAAAATATTACAAAATACCTCTAAAGACGCCATCTTGGATCCAAAATGGCGGGCGTCATAAATCCATTTTACAACTGCTTGAGCCAGAGATACGAAATTTGGCATAATGATGTATTATCAAGAGTAATTTAGGAAAACATAACAACGTTTTAAAAAAGTCACCATCTTTGATTCAACATGGCAGCTGAAATACCATTTTTCACATCGTTCGAGATAGAGAAATGAAACTTGGTATGAGAGTGTATCATCACGAGTATGTCACGAGAATATAAGAAAACGTTAAAAATGTGTCCATCTTTTATCCAAAATGCCCGCCTAAGCCCCACTTTATAATGACTGAAGCTAGAGAAACGAAATTTGGTATGAAGGTGTACCATTACGAGTAGGTTAGAATAAATTCGGCTCGTCTCTCCTACTAGGGTACAGTTCCCAGCTGGAGCCTGATTGCAATAAAGGGGTGCGCCCCAGCGAGGCCATCTTGGAATTCTGGGGGCAGCGCCCCAATGAGGCGAAGCGAGTATATACATTACACAAGTGTAAAAAGCTGCGAAATACGAGCAAAAGCACCAGGGGTGCAAACTGTCCAGTCAACTCCTTCAACCTTAAATAGTGGTGAAATGGAATATGGATGAGCCTAGTTCCTCGCGCCAACTTCCAATACTCCTGCGTGTCCCACCAAGCTTTACTCGTCACAAACGTTAGCACTGCCAGGAGCATGTTATACAGGCAGAATGTGGAAGTTTCCCCATTCGGACGCAGCGCCCTGGAGTATGAGGAAATATCTGCATCATGTGGCGCAGTGCACTGCAGATTCTAGTTGTGATAAAAAGACGCAGTTCCTCCAAACTCCTCAAGTTCGATACGCGGCCTGCCGTGGGATTCTTGGAGCAGCGACGCGAGCGAATCGAGGGGAGTATCAACACGTACGGCAGTGCATGCAGCCGAGTTCCGCGTGTCACAAAACGTCAGCATGCTATACAGGAACAAGAGTTTATTGAGAAATCAGCGATTTTGAGCTTCTGTAAGAAAAAAGATGTTAAAAATTGAAATATGAAATTTCGAAGTATGACGGTATATCATCACTAGTAGATTACAAAATATCTGCAAAGACATCATTTTGAATCCAAAATGGCTGACTTCATCATCCATTTTCCAGAACGTTTGAACTAGAGATACGAAATTTGGCATAAAGGTGTATTAACAAGAGTAGTTTAGAAATAATTTACATTTTTGAAAAAGTTGTTAACTTGGATCAAAATGGCCGCACAAGAACTTTTTCCACACCATTCGAGCTATAGAAAGGAAATTTGGTATGAAGGTGTACCATCACAAGTAGGTAACGGCAATGTAAGAAAACTTTTTAAAAATCGCTTTCTTTAATTCAACATAGCCGCCCAAATACCATTTTCCAAACCACTGAAGCTAGAGAAACGAAATTTGGTATGAAGGTGTACCATCACGAAAATGTTTCAATAAATGGATCAAACCACCGCTATGAGCGTGCAGTTCCCGAGGCGATATGGGAAATGGTCTGCACAGCATGGGGCGCTGTCCCCAGAAAGTTTGATCACAATAAAGGGGGCGTAGCCCTAAAAATTTGAAGTTGGGGCGCACACGGAATTCTGGGGCAGCACACCCAGCGAGGCGAACCCAGTATATATATATACACGTATAAAAAGCTGTGAAATCCGAGCAAAACACCAGATGATGTTCGAGCCTTAGGGCTGGTTGTGGTGGATTTTAGGGCCGCCAGCAGGAAGCAAATTTGCTGTATCATCACAAGTAGGTTACAATAAATATGGCAAAGCTTCCCTATGTTTCAATAAATATCTCATTCCCACGGGTGGTGGGTATGGAAAAAATCTGCAACATGGAAGCACAGTGTCCTGGAGAGTGGTTACGATAAAGGGGCGTAAGTACCCAAAAACTCGAAGTTGGGGGCGCAGCCAGCTACGGGGGGCGAGGACCTAAACGAGGCCGAGCGAGCGAGTATACACGTACAAAAAGCTGTGAAATCCGA
>JAGDQP010000739.1:29052-83701 GCA_022664845.1 Lepisma saccharinum
ATCCAAAACACTCCGTGTCAAAAACAAAGCCAAGTTCCCAAGCAGTTAAAAAAGATAGATGTTTCAGCATATGGAAGTTTTAATATATAAAATTGGCCAAGTTCTTTCCCAAGCAGTTCTCACATCGATTTAGCTAAGTTTTATGGATCAAATGAAATTTTCTTATACTGCTTACATGACTGGGATTGTTTCAAGAACTTGGCCAACTGGTCTGGAATTTAATCGAACAGTGCAATGTTTAAGTAGGTGCCAGCAGAATTACCAAAGAGTTGGCCAAATTCTTGAAACAATCCCAGTCATGTAAGCAGTATAAGAAAATTTCATTTCTTGCATAAGTCATGGGGACAAATAGAGATTACTAAGTGAATGCCGGGTCCTATCAGTTTTAAAGTCTAATTGATAGGGACAAAAGAAAATCACTAAGCGATTGCCGGAGCCTGCCAGTTTTCGAGAAAAGGTCATAGATTTTCACACAGCGTTCATGACTAATTCAATGGTGTCTGTCTTATCTCTGTCGAAATTGTGGCTACTGATATATAGTAGTTATACAAATGCAGAATACTAGGCGATTCTAAAGGACCTGCTAGTTTTAGTCATATCTATAGTTTTCCTCACCGTTTCTGACCATGACGAATCCAACGGTGTATAGATCGTCTCTATCGAACTTGTAGTTACTGAGATCTAGGAGAGGCACAAATGGAGAATACTAAACGACTGAAAAAGAACTGCCAGTTTTAGAGTTTATGTAACAGGTTATTCCATGGTTTGAGACCATTAAAAATCCAACGATGTATAGATCATCTCTGTCGGGTTTGTAGTTACTGAGATATGGGAGGAGACAAAGAAATATACAGATGAGAATACTAAGCGATTGAAAAGGATCTGCCAGCTTTAGAGTTTATGTGATAAGTTATTTCATGATTTGAGACCATTACAAATCCAACAATGTATAGATCATCTCTTTCGCACTTGTAGTTACTGAGATCTAGAGGGCCACAAATGGAGAATACTGAGCGATTCAAAAGGACCTGCCAGTTTTAGAGTCAAACTGATAATTTTCTCTACAGTTTCAGACCATGACGAATTCGACGGTGTATTGTTCATCTCTGTGTGACTTGTATTTACTGAGCTCTAGGGGGACAAAGAAACATACAGATGAAGAATACCAAGCAATTGAAAAGGACTTGCTAGCTTTAGAGTTTATGTGATAGGTTATTCTATGGTTTGAGACCATTACGAATCCAACGGTGTATGGTTCATCTCTGTTGGACTTGTAGTTAATTAGATTTAGGAGGGGCCCAAATGGTGAATCCATGCATGGAAAAACTTCCATATCACGGTAACGGTGCTACCGGAACAGCAAGAGGGTCACGGGGATGGTAATGGCCCTTTTCTATCAAAAAGGTTTATAATTAAACCGAAGTAAATTAAGATTTTGCTATCCCCTGTTGTATCTTTGTGTTATTGTACCGCCATAAAACATCTACTTTCTTTTTCCTCCTGTGGGCCAGAAGTTAAAATTAGCGGGACAAAAGTCATTTTGGGGACATCGATACGGAATATGATTCCTTTCCCACGCTGAACGACTTGCTGCCGACAAGTGAAACAGAACTTCCAAATGAAGATTGTGAGTGTATGAAGATGCATTTGCTGTCTTTGGGTTCCCAGTTGAAAGCTTACTTTTCGGTTTCCAACGAGCAAAATAATTGGATGAAAACCCCGTTTCTAAACAACGAAATGAGCTGTCACCAAATAAAGAAGAGCAGTTTATTGAGTTGTGCTGCGATTCCTCGTTGAAGATGATGTTCTCAGTTTCTGTTTGCTCGATTTTTGGTTACATGCTCGGTCTTTGTATCCTGAGGTTTCCAGAAAGGCAATTTCACATCAGATGCCTTTCGCGACTACTTACTTGTGCGAATCAACACTTTCTGTACTTGTTTGTATGAAAAAGAAGTACAGAAACTTGAAATAGAACCAGATCTGCGCCTAAAAATCTGTACTTTAGGGCCAGATAAGAAAAAGTTTACGGTCACAAAACAACGCCAGCCATCACATTGAGAAAGTGTAAGTAAACAAAATCGTTAGGCTTTATTATTAGTACTATAAATTCGCGACTTCCAATATTCTTAGCAAACTGTACCCAATTGTACTTTCATGTATTGAAATTGTACTTTTTTTTTAAAGCTATATACAACGTAAAAAGATCTAATGATACTGTATGTTTGTATAATGTTTTCCTTGGTTGCTAGAACCGCAAAGAAACTAGTAAGAAATCAAGGGGTCCACAGCATGCGAAAGGTTGGGAAACACTGGCATAAAGTATTTCTTTTTACAGGTCAAATCATGAAAATCTTCAGTGAACTTATAACGTTGGGTTTAAGCAACTGTCAGTAGCGTACGTAATTTAGGTTAGTTTAGAAAACACTATTAGGATGAATAACGAATGAAAATCTGGATTTTCTTTTATGGAATTCGATGGTCAAACAACACTTTGACTTTTTATTATAAGTTTCTCTTACAACGGTATTTCATAGAATGAATTTGCTGTAAAGTAACGATGAAAATGAATAAGATTTATAACTCTTCTTCTGTTACATAAAAAGTCTCTACACTGATCCAATGAATAAAGATAAATTTAACTAGCTTCACTCCACTCTGACAGTCTCTTCTGCGTATAATTATTTGAAGTATTTTCGTTCACTGTGTTCCAGGTGAAATCTCTTTCAACACTCTTCGTCGTCTTCTCCAACTTGTCTTCTTTGAATGTAGATTCCCGTTGAAATACGTTTCAACAACAATAGTTATGAGTGCAATAACGTTTCATTGTTAATGAATGATTCGGAGATTATATACGAAAACCTGATAAGGAAATACTTGAGTTTCTGAAACTAATGAGTATGTACGTACAACATGCTTATGAGATATTGAATAAGATACGATAAGAAATAACACACAAATAATTATGTCACTGATAAGAGAATAACGATTATCGATACTAAAATACAAATGAATAAAATATATGAAGAATAAGGCTCGATATACTTCTTTCACGAGTATGATTTATGTATTAACATTGATTCCAATTATCGTTTTAGTCAACAGTGAAATTATATTGGTTTCAATGTTCATGGGTTTGGGTAAGTCGAAGTTCTTTGGATCCTTAATTAACAAAACGAATTTTAACAAGTTTTCTCGCAATCAATCGAAGTTCTCCTTGAAGCAATGTACCGGTAGGTTCCTTCATAAAACTCGACTATTGAAAGCTTTCTTGAAGTCTGTAGAAATGCAATGTCTTCTTGTGCACAGAAGCTACAATTCTTGGTGATACCACAAAGTGCAAATCTTCTGCACCAAACGCCAAGAAATTTGTACGTGTTTTCAACGTTCGACGATTGAATGTATCAACAGCTACTCTCGACTGTTCACAAGTTGCAAAAATCCTCACAGGGAGTCTCGGCGATAAGTGTCAATTCCTCGAAGCCTGGCCATGACACAACATTGATGATTCCTCCAATAGAGTATCCTATAGCCGCATGACCCTGAAGTTAGCATGCCCCGATCCGACGACTTACTCTGCGCTGATAGGGCTACAGCTAACTGAATGCACCGAATCAGTCAGTGCTCGTGTTGTACTGAAGGAGCTTTTCAGCGTCCTACAGAATTTCTTATCTCCGAGCAGTGTTGTTCAAAAATAGGTAGTTTTAACTTGCAGCAAAAACATCACTTTGCTATCATCTGTCTTTATCTGATTAACAGGTTGGTTGTGTACAAATTGTTAATTAACTTGCGGCAACAAGGTAAGTTTGTAGCACGCTATTATCTGCATATTCTAGATTTGCATGGCATCTATCCATTGAGCATCTTGTCTTTTTATATCTTCACAAAATAACATAGAGAATACACGATTTTCTTCGAGAAAAATCAAATACTCAGAAGTATTTCCGGTAACAGTTTGAATCTACCTCTGTCGGACTTAAGATAAATTATAAAACAGACCGTACGTAATTTCTCTCCTATCAATTTGTTTCCAAATCTCTCCACCAGGTCTGTCATGTGCGAATCAATGTTTAATTATTGTTTTTGTTTCGTAGATCCAAAAATATATGCAAATTAGACTTAAAAAATGTAGGTTTGTATTAATTAATCAATAATAACCAAAGCATTTTATTTATTTTTTTCAAAAATACGTACATCAATCACGTTATAAACTCAAAACATAAGAAGCCTCAAGCTTGTGGTAAGCTGCTTTAAAGGTGCAGTATCTTTCGACTTACGTCATATTCCAGCCGGGACGGGTTGGAACCGGGATACCCCTGCTACCGGGACAGGTTGGAATTTTTTCCATGCGTGGTGAATACTAAGCGATTCAAAAGGACCTGCCAATTTAGAGTCAAATTGATCTCCATCGTTTCAGATCATGACGAATCCAACGGTGTGTCGTCCATCTTTGTATGACTTGAAATTATTGAGACATGGGTGGGGGGGGGGAACATACCGTCTGAAAATACATGGGAAAAATGGAAAAAACTAAGTAAATGAAAAGGACATCTCAGTTTTAGAGTTAAAGGCATAATTTCCCCCACTGTTTGAGATCATGACGAATCCAGCGGCGTATAATTCAAGTCTGTCGGACTTGTAATTGCTGAGATCTGGCAGGTGGGGGACAGACAGACAGGACAAACCCTTTATCTTCCCTTATTCACTCATGTTCATACGGATGCGCTAATAAGCAAATTCCGCACAACAATCGTACTGGTATAAAATTACAGAAAAAAAGTTAAAGAAAAGTATGTAATTTTGTTGTATTGGGTTGCATACGTACCAAAGGAAAGGGCGTCGCGAGGAATTTTCCGAAGGGGGCCAGTATTAGGAGAACGTTTTGTGATATTTGAGAAAGAATACATTTTAACAAACATTAATAGATAATTCATATGCAAGAATTTCTATCGTAGAAAAAAGTTTGTTAGGTAAACTTTCTGGTGGCATTCTCCTATTATCATCCATTCGACTTGAGCGAAAATTAACTAAAGGCGTTTCAAATATTCAAATTCAGATTCACTTTGAGAGTCCTTGGTAATCAGGCCCAATTTTTCAAAATAATGGACAAATCACAATCAACTATGGTATTTTAGAAAATGGGTTGGATAATTCTGAACAGTATGTATCAGATGAAATAATCCATAATTTGAAAATATTTGTTATTGATGAGAAATTTGAAGTCGTGGGCTATTTCGGCTTAAGTTAGTGATCTTCAAATATCTCACAATTCATTTCATTAATGTTAATGTTAGATGAGTCGCTTTTCAAAATTTTCGGTATATTTCTTGATCTGTTCAGTATTTAAAAAGATGAAGGACAAGTCATAATAAGATGAAGGACCAAAAATTATTACCTTAAAAGAATGTGCATATTACAATTGGCTTATATTCGTGCTTTTTAAACTTCGTATATAAATGAGTGTGTGTAAAAAAAAGAGAAAGAGAGAGGGAGAGAGAGAGAGAGAGAGTTCATTTGATTGTCTTTCTAGAGATATTTCTTCAACTTTTTATTTAGAAAACGTACGTTCAAAAGAAATGAAAGGTAAGTAGCATTCGTGTTTTCACTTTCGATGTTTTTACAAAGTTTGTTAAGTGAGTATAAATTGGCGTATTTGTGATTACATAGATTGAAATGAATATGGTTCAGGAAATAAACGGGAGAATACCATGTAGTGGGAATGCATGCAGTGAAAAGCATAAAATCATGCACCAAATATATGAAAATAGAATAATAGAGGGTATAAAATCTGAAATCCAGGGGAGGTGGCAAGTGCCCTCCTTTGCCTATCGACACACAATACAATAGATACATACATTCATACATTTACATACATATAGGTAGAGCCCGGAAATTTGGCAAAATACCCTCTCGTTTTGGTTGCGAATTATCTGCAAGTAAACAATAGGCAACCTTTTTACTCATCGTGGGAGCGTTTGAAGAGGTTTTTCATTTCGCCTTTTTGCCAATTTTACCTTCTGTTGCCTATTTCTAATCATAATGCCTTTTTCTGACTTTTAATGTATTTTAGCTATATTAATTTAATTTTTGCATTAAACACAAACAAAAGTATAGCAACGCACCCTTTGTCGGCTTAAGCTGTTTCCTAATCGTGAAATTAAGCGGGAGAAAATGGTGACTAGGGGTGATTCTTTAAGTTTTTAGGCTGACCTCGTGTGTCGCCTCCCGTTTAATGTCACCCTTCACTGATTCAGTATATTCTGAATCTCTGGTACAATTTATGGCATTAAGACGTGTCACTGGCTGATAACCTGCCAGTTCACGAATACTACGCTACCTCGCCAGAAGCAATAATAAAACTTGAGGAGAAAGGCGAGAAACTGGTGACAACGATGGGTATTGAGTGAGAAACAATAAACAAACTGTTGGAAGTGTCAGAACAAATGTAAACTTGTAATGAGTGCAAATGAGGAACGAGAGTAAATTAAAACATTTGCAGTGTACTTAAAGATGAAAATTAAATTGGCGTTTTATGAACCCGTCAGTAATACTTCCTTCTATGATGCTCCTCTTTCTTCTACGGACATTGAGAGATCATTTTCAAAATTGAAAACAGTTCTCAGCGACAGAAGGCTCAATATACGTTGAAACCCTTGAAGAAAGAACTTTGGGTGATGTACAACCAACAAAGAACATAATGATGTAGTGTAGAATGATATGCTTCATATATGATATTAAAAGAGATTAGGGTAAGTCATATTTTTAAAAAAATATAATGCCTTTTTAAGTGCCTATTTCAGCAATAATAAATGCATTTTAGCCTGCCTATTTCGAGTAAAATAAATGCCCGAACTTCCGGGCTTTACGTATATGTAATGACAATTTAATGATTAACCTATTAAGTAATTCTTAATTTAAAAAAATAATAATAATTTTGTGACAAAATTGTCTATATCTTAATGCATGTTAATTTTCTTTATTTAAAAACCCTGTGTATGGTAATAGTGTTGAAAATCCCCCCACACAAACAAGGACACTGCAGTGTCGTTGTAAGACTTTACTTATTTATGCTTTTCAGTATTATAGCTTTTGACTATTTCCTTAAATTTGCTGATAGATATTCGTGTGTAAAAAAAAAAAGTGACTTTCTACCATTTGGTCAGACTTTGTCAAATAAATGGTCTACTTCTTTCAAGTTACGACGAATAAATTTAAACTAACAAATAACGACATTGTTTAATACTTTTCAAAATATTTTGATTCATAATAGGTCTGGAGAATCTCATTCATATTGGTGTAAAACTTACATAATCAAAGAGAACATATTTTCCCCTGATTCTTCAGTCTGTCCAAATAATGTTTGGTAATAGACGTCTGTTATATTCCGTTGAAATTCGTTTACAAATGTGATAGGGATATAGAAAGATTCTGTTTACGTTAGTTTTCACACGTAGGTTTATGTTTTGTGTCAGTCACACCTCCACATATTTTGAAAGCACACTCACTGTAATATGTAAAACTTTGTTTGAAATACCTAGAAACTAGAACGATGTAGAGTTCTTCGTGAATTATTCTGAGCACGGTGTCGTATTTTCTCTGTTTACGAACAATTAGAGTAATTCAGATGCCATAATACTGAAATCTCTACATTTGACAAATGGGTATTCTAAGTAAATTACTATCTATCGTTATCAGTTATGGTACATGTGAGAATTACAGTCTATCTAATGAATAACGAATTAGCATTTTTGGAATTTAAATTCCCTGCCTCAGGCGGGGATAGGGTACGGGAGAAATATTGAAAGGTAGTTAGTTGTGGCCTGGTTTGGAGGTACCATCCCGGTATTTGTCTGTCGCCCTTGGATAAACCTCAGTCATGATGGGCACCCGCTGAGATCATTCACGAACTACAGCAGTTTGGAAAAGCAGTTTCTGTCGAAGCTTGGACGATTATCAAAATTTGCTTCATAGACATAAATCCGTTGATTTCTCTAAAGTTGACTCAAGGCCTTAAATAATACATTTAAATTCAATTTCATTCATTGATGAAAGTACGGTGTCTTTCAACGACATCTGTGGTATTTACATGCAGTGGTTTGGGGCTCTTCAGAATGAAACTACTTCCCGAAGAGAAATTTCCTCTTCTCAGTAGACTGCTAGCTGTAAGGCTCGTAATTCCACTACTGAGACCAAATAAACGATATGGAACGAGATTTGGAAAACCTGTTTCCTACGAAAGTCACCAATACTAAAACTTTAGCTGATTCATTTCGAATTTGAATTTAACATTTAAGGTCTTTAGGTAACTTTGGTTGAGGCCGGATGGATGGTGGAATGAAGGAAGTGGGAGAAAACAGAACTCCGACAAAACCCACGTACACGGTGTTTGTCCACCACAATACAAGGCCCACATGGCACGAGGAGGGATCGAACCGATGACCCCAAGCACCAGTAGTGATCATTGAGCCACCATTCTTATCATTTTCTTTTAATGATTCACCGTGCCGGTATATTTTTGTGTACATTGGTTAAAATTTAACGCCTCTTTATTTAGGTTATTCGTATTTATATTGTTAATTCACATTTCAACTGTGAAAGAGGAACATGCTATATTTGTATTGAACTTTTGTTTCATTTCCAATGTACATGACTGTATTTCTCAATTTTGTTTGTTTGTCCCTATTTATTTTCTGAATTTGAAAACCTAAAGGGTTCCCTTGGTTGCTTAAAGTTAACTGAAGAAAACAACAACAACAGAGAATTGTTATTGATTTAAATGATTGAAAGATTAAAATTGAAATGATTTAGCCATCAAATGAAAGACGACGATCTGAAATTAATTTCCATGTATCTAATGTTAATCCTTCAGCCATGAGTTCAGAAAGGATCTTGCTCAAAGTTATCCCATTTTCCGGGTCAACTTTGAGCATATTTGTGGAGTTTGTTTCCAAAAATTACAAATAAAAATATATATTTAAAAAAATGAAAAATAAGTTATAGATGGTAGCACATTTCTAACTTATAATACCATAGTATTTGGAAATTATAACTGCATAAATAACTTGCAAGTCACATTTACTACAGGGCTTTGGAAATGGCGCTTTTATAGCAAAAAAGTACCATATCCACTCGATGTTTTGTGGAAAAAGTACCAAATCCTTTTTCACATTTATTGGTGAACTTTCATGGTCGAAAGATGGCGTTATAGAACTGATATAATTTGCTGGGTGTTGTTATTCAGAGGCAGAAGAAAATAAATTCTCCTGAGACTACGCATTTCTATAGGTGCCTTGAGTGTGAAGGCGGTAGAAGTCCTACATAAATTAGTTCTTGTCTATGGCATTAAAAGAAATACGTAACCAAACTATGAAGTGTACAATAGCAATTGTATGAGAGTGTTTTGTGATAGTTATGCCTCTCAGAATAAGAACTATTGTATGTTGTCCATGTTTTATGTAATTGCATATGAGTATGGTTTTCAAATTGAGTGGTTCTTTCCTGTCTATGCTTACTTTTACATACTAACACACAGATCGTTTGGCGTTGTGCAGAAAAAAATAAGAAAACAAAAAAATCTGTCTTATTTCCTGAGACTATGATGATGTGATTGCTATTGTTGTTTCAGTTCGTGTTCTAGGATCTGATTTTCAATGGGCAGGAAATATCTCAGTATTAAGCATCTACCACAAAAAGTTTAAAATTAGTGACTGTAATAGAATGAAAATTAAGGACAAATCAGGTTGGCCTTCGTGCAGGTACCTTTTTGCGAACACAAGACGAAAAGGAGAGAATGGTGATACGAAGGGTTTTAAACCAGACTAGCCTACTCCTCTATTTGGATTGTACATCAAAGTGTTAAAGAAACTGTAACTTAAGTAAAAAGATAATTTGATTTTGAAAATACTTTTATAGTCAGTACATAGTTAATGGAATGTAACCTAACACACAAAAGTTATGCAAACAAAATATGTTAAATGTAAAAGGTTAGGCTAGTCTGGTTAAAAAATCCTTTATATGATGCTGTGATAGGAAAAATACAAGAGCCACGTCCAAGAGGTAAAATGGTGGTGCTGTTAGCAGCCATGGGTTGTACGGATTTAAAGTTATTGCCATTTACAAACGCATTCCAGTTCGTGATACACCTGATGTAGATAAAAAATATTCTATTTCTATAATAAATAAATCATTCTGTAGCTATGTAGGAAAAACCAAGTGGTTTCCAAGGCTAACTTAGTTTACTTTTCGTTTCTATTAAATAATCCAATATATTAGAGTCTCAGTCTAATTCAATTTTAGTGAGTTGTAATTATTCCTATTAATAAAGGTTTCCGAGCAATAAGTACCAAATCCCAAATTGTTTGCAAAAAGTACCAAATCCACTTTTTCTTTAATAATGTCATAATAATGAGTCAAATATATTAATGGCTTAGGTAAATATAGTTCACAGGTTTGGCTGCATATGTGAGGAAAATATAAACAATGTCACTTTAATATTAATAATAATACCGTATGTTTTTGTTTTTTCATTTGCTCACAAATTTGTTGAGATGGATTTAGCACCTTTTGGAAACAAACTGCACACT
This sequence comes from Lepisma saccharinum, assembly GCA_022664845.1. Lineage (NCBI taxonomy): Eukaryota > Metazoa > Arthropoda > Insecta > Zygentoma > Lepismatidae > Lepisma > Lepisma saccharinum. The sequence continues at coordinate 39,633 of JAGDQP010000739.1, forward strand.
CATATGGGATTTAATCTCTTGTATTTCCCTTATGGATTCAGAACTTCCGTTAACATAATTATTAAGTATATAAAACGTAATATAAGAGATATTCTTTTTTATATTATTATGACATATTTATTTTAGTTCCAAAGTGACAGGCTTTGAAGAAAACAGCGAACTTGTTTTAGTAAAAGCTGGTGATAGATACAAAACAGAAGAGCGAAATTTCATACATTGAAAGAGAAGAATTTTGAACAAAAATCGCGGTTTAACAGTACATAAAACCGAAAACCAGGTTTGAAATCGAAATGAAAACAATTTTCAGCTTTTACCAAGAAGTGAAAACGACCAAAATTATTTGCTGATCATTAGTATTTCGACCCACGTCCATTATTATTATTATTATCCATAAAGAATGGCATTTATTATTATTATTACTTCTTTGGGTGCATTGAATGTATTTGTGAAATTTACTTGTAATATTGTATTACATCCTGCTTGTATATTGGATTTTCCACTGATTATAAAGCTGAAAGGTGAAAGAAAAGTTATAAGTTACAGAAAGGGACATTGGCTCTTTGAGGAACTCCTGCAGTGATAAGGCAATGCGATAACCGTGTGCAGGTGTGAATGAGACACTATATGTTTACAGCTGTCATGAAAAAATAGCAAGTATTTCACAATTGTTAGGCTTTGTGTTATTATTATACGACAGAAATATGACTTAAATATCTATCTATGCTAAAGGGAAAGTGCAGAGACCATATAATTCAATCTACGAGTGACATTTATGTGAAGGCGATTTCCTGTTTTACAGTGAAGAAACAGAAGTGTTCAGTTCCAACTTGATACATGTTAATTTTAACAACACTAAAACAATGAATCTAAACGAACTTAGAGATATTTATTTGCACTTCTGTACTACACTTTGAGCATACAAATGAAATTAATGTGCTTTTTTCTGCAATAGCTGTTTAGATTCTCTCCTTTTGTTTAAAAGAAAGTTAAATTGATCTATTATCAACTGTATAGTGGCGTAGTGCCTTAGTGGTATACACAAAAGGCAGGGGTGTAGCTAGATTACTTAAGTCAGAGGGACAAAGATATATTATACATGTTCAATTACTTTAAAATGTACTATAAGTTTTAATTATCACCTGACGTATGTGTCTAGAACTTTTTCTATGGATTCTATAGATGACAGAAATACATATACACATTATATCAATCTGAACAATCTATAGTATCCTTATATGATTTATGCTTATAGTATGTACGTTCGTGTTACAGCTTACAGCAAATAACATTTATCAACAGAGATATCCAGTAAATAAAATAAAAATGTTTTAAGCAATACAAATTAAGACCGTTGTACATGTGTTAATTCTGAAACAACCGTATGAGTCTTGACTTCTCACTAAGTCTACGATTGAATATTTCATTGACTGTGATCTGAAATAGTCGGTTGCCAGATAAATTAGCTCGCTTTTTTTTTTCAAAATTATTTGAATTAACATTTTTTTTTTTTTTTTGCTAGCTCTATTCTTCCCCACAACTTCCGTTCATCATTTCTGAAATTTCATAATCAATTATTCTTTTCAAGCCTATGACGATGAAGTTCTAATGGCGACACGATGTGTTTTGGCAACACAATACTCACCCCTACGTCGCTAATATGACGAAAACTGCTCTTTAAGGGCCCTCTTCACTCCCTCCTCCACTTTTTAAAAACATTTGTCAAAGTATTTCAAAATCTAATAGCATTATCAAAATTTTAAGATGATAGTACTTACAAATTACTATGAAATAGAATGGACAGCGGTCTCGAGATCTTGTCCAATGATGAGTGATACGTTGTCAATGACTATGACATCATTATTTAAGTGATAACGTATCACCATCAATAGACAAGATCTCGAGATCGATATCCATTGTATTTCATAGTTATTTGTAAGTACTAGAGAGCTATCTTCTTCAAATTTTGATAATGCTATTAGAGTTTGAAATATTTTGAAAAATGTTAAAACATTGGGGAAGGGAGTGATCAGGGCCCTTAAGAACTCAGTTTTCTACCGTAGCGACCGTATTCTTCTGACTCAACGCCATCATATATTTTCCGGTCGCGCTCCAACAGTCTGCGAGGCGTTTTCTTCAAGAACGCCGAGGAGCTGAAAATGTGGCTGAATAAATCCTTTGAGTAAGGACCCGGTGATTTCTACTAAGGAAGCATTGACAAGCTAGTGAAACGTGGCAAGAAGTCGTGAACAACGAAGAATACATTATTGAATTCTTTAGCATTGCTGATGGAAATATAGATAAAAAATTAAGTGAAAAGGGAACAGCACTTATCTAACAACCCAATACTTCTGTTTTAAATGACAGAAGAACTAGTCTATTCCACCAGACGTGAGAGTAAAGGTAAACAGCCGTAGCACTAGAAAGCGTATTCATCCGCCCTATCTGCAACCGGGTTGGCTTTTGCAGGCAGAGATATTTCCGCCCCCCACACAGCACGTGTTTTATCCATGTGTTAGTAACTCTGAAGACATTAAGAAATTTCCCCCTTTCTCTTCTCCTTTGCCTCTGTCGAACTCAAACAAAGAGGAAAGCATGTGTCCCCTTCCCGCGAGATTGGAATGTGACCGCTGCTTGTCTTTTTGGACGCCAAGTTTCGTCTGCTGGTGACAGTGAGAATGGGTCAAAGGGAAGGAGTGAAACCAATGTGGCAGGAAGGCATTAGACTACTGTTAATGGCAATATAATTCACGATTTCAAATACCAACATTCATCCTAGATAAAGATTTTTATCTGCTTATTATAAATTAATATTAAAGTTAATAACTAATAATCTCACGTTGACTTTTAGCGAATGTTCATGAGAACTATTTTTATCTTTATCTAACTGCGTGATAAGGTACGCAACAAATCAGACATTGGGGGTGGCGCGCGGTTTGTTGTTACTTACTCTCAGGTCTTGTGAAATAGATTTGTTTCTCACTGCTGAAGCAGAAAATCCTATGAGTCGTCATTACTCTTGTAATAGCTGAAAATGAATCTTCACACATTGCTGTGGAAGCACCCAAAGTAAGTGTAACGTGTATGCACTATCACGTTACGATACATAATAGAACCGGAAAACCTGCGCAGTGTTTTTTGAATTGATATATGCTGGATGACATTGAATGGATAAAGGTTTCACTATAAAATGCGTATTTATTCACTCGCAATACATGAGCGTCGGAAGAAACTTAGGCCCTATAAAAATGTGAGATATAAGGTAGCACTGATAGAAGGACTCTACAGACTCACCCGGCTAGGAAATTACTCTTCTCTCTAAAGAAGAAGAAGAAGAAGAAGAAAAACAATCCGATTCCGAATGAACTTCGTTCACCAGCCCAATAAAACACGGAATATGTATTGTGATTACTATATACACTAGTGTCCAAAATTAAAGCAAAACGAAGCAATCTCCACAGAAGTAATATATTTCTTGAAATAATTGGTGTTACATGAAGGTATGCATGAGTATGGAAGACAACGAAATCAAAACTGCAAAGAAACAGCATTTATACTTGAAAAATACACAATACAGTTCAATTTCATGGTTGCAATATCACAAACGGATACAAGCCAGAATTATAATAATAAGATCAGAAAACAAAGTAAAGTGAGAAACCCCCCAAAATGGAGCTTAATAGGGTATATGATCACCCCTAGCAGTGATAGAAGTCTGACAACAATGCTGCATAGTACGGACAGGTGCAGCGAGATCTTGTGGCAGCAGCTCCCATTATTCGTGCGGAGTTATTGTGAGAGCATCTAATGAGATTGCTGGCTGTGATCCGGAAACAACTCGCCTTGCTAGGTTGTCCCAAACATGTTCAGTTTGATTTAAGGTCGGTTAACGCACTGCCAGTCCGGTTATTGCCAGTCTAAAAGGGCAATAGTTTCAATTTTTTTTTAAAAAAAAAAGTCGTCCACCAATACAGCTATATGAGGGCGGGCATTGTAATCGATCAGGAATAAATTTTCTCCCACATACTGCCGAAACTCTCTCAAATGTACTGTCAAGATGATCGCGATATCTGGTAGCAGTTTTGCCTTGTCCATTCACCCTGGTGGTTTCGCGTAGAGGCCATCTTCAGGTGCTGCTAATGCTTGCCCACATCATCACGTTCGATGATGTTGGAAGGATTATATCTTGTTCCCGGTTTCCTCAGATGATGCACCGTCGAGAATCAGACTACAGAGTAAACCACGACTCATCGCTGAATAATACGAACGTCCAATTTTCATCTGTCCAATGACTGTGATCTCGACCACATTGTAGACGATTCCTTCTCTGGTCACCGTTCAAAGGCACACAGACTACCGGTCACCTTGCATACAATCATCTTTCCCCATGCCTTCTATCCATTTTTCCGAGATATCTGCCTTCCTGTTGCAGCAGCGTGGTTTGATGTCAGTTGACGGATGCTACTCCAATTGTGGCGCCTGGCTTTTATCAGCAATTAATGATCTTTGCTTGTAGATATAACTCTTGGGTGCCCTTCACCGGTCTTCTGGACTTGTCTTCAGTGTCAACCAACAGTCTCCAAGGACAATTAACCACTGAGGAATTCACTCTAAGTTATCTGACTACTTTGGTCTGTGACTGTGCAGCTTTAAGTCTTCCAATGGTGCTCCAGCGTAAAACGTCATTTAACAGTCGTCTTTTAGTCATTTCTAAGCTGTCCAGTGTCATTGGTATCATCTGCCTTTAAGAAACACTGATAATCAAGACTTTACTTTAGTATACTTTAGTGGACGTCATTTTTACAGCCTAGGGCTGCGGTCACTTGGTATACTAGTGCCAACCCTTCGTTTCTACCATTAACTATGTCTTTCTACATTAAAAAGGATAGAAATATGTTTTTGATCATATATAGATATCATACGACATTTTAAAACAATTATTAACCACTTTTTGGAAATTTTGCTTTAATTTTGGACAATAGTGTAGGTTAAATCCTTAGAACCCGCTCTTATGTTCTCATGGAAAGTAAACACATTTCAGTCACAAATATTAAAGTAGTTTTTATATTTATTCTATTTTCTATTATTTAATTATTCCAATAGAGGGAACAGAAACAAATGTATTCTTTATTTTCGTTGGGGGGGGGGGAAACTTAATCAGTATCCCATTTGCCCCCCTGGCTACACCCCTGACAAAAGGTAAAAAAATATTAATGAAACAAATAACGTAAAAAAATTGATATTATTCAGTAGTATGAGGTCTGACAATAAAATAATGAGACAAATTTTGCTTTTCTATTGGCAAGTTTGCCGTTTAATTGAATATTCCAAGAGCAACCTTCAAGCTTTCTTCATTCCCACCGCAAATGGCGTGATCCTACAGTCACTCAGTCTGAAGTAGCTTTTTAATTTATTTGTGACCTGCATGCATCTTTGGCTCAGATCGGGATAGTGTAAAAGAAAGAATATTGGAAAGTGTCGTCCAGGGCCATTTTTGAAGATACCATCCCTGCATTAGCCCGGTGAGACTGAGGCAAAACCCTGAAAAAACTTTAGTCAGGGTGGCCGGCCGTTAAGATCGATATCAGGAGGTTCTGAATGCGAGGGTAGCGTTCTTCTGCTGAGCAACGATCACTCGGTATTTATGTGATGAGAGCCACAAACACGGCCTCATAATTCAAACAGCTTCACCAGATTGGATGACTGCAAAACCACACCAGTTGCGGTGGGAATGAGGGAAGATCGATCTTACAATATTCTAGTAAGCTGCCAATACAAAAGGAAAATTTATGTCATATTATTTTATTGTCAGATCTTTATATTTTAAAAATTTATTTTATAATTATTTATGGCCTTTAGGCATCTAAAACTCTACCTAAGATGGGGTAAAGGAACGAACGCGGTAATAAGTCGGCCAGGACCTATTTTTGATGTATAATCGCGGCATTTACCTGGTGTGACACGAAAACCCTGAAAAATCCTCAATCAGGATGCCTGGCTGCTGGTATCGAACCCAAGACCTCACGAATTCGAAGCCAACTCTCTACCAACTGAGCTACGGGCGCTGTGTACACCTTGTATCCAAGCAAACCAAATGCCGACCAAGAAGGTGATTTTGGTCGGGTCGCGATCAGGGATAGACGAAACCCCGACTAGTAGTTACGAAATTGTTGGAGGAAGGTTGGCGCCTGCCCATGAGTGGCGTCTGGCCATCGAGCCATTTTCTGAGCCGACGTCGCTTGGCTTGTTGGGATTGGTGACGGGGTATGTTTTTTGTTATGATCTTCCAGGGAGAGGATTCATCCTCTGAGCTACACTTTGATATCACTGTTTCTTATTATGCACATACAGCCATTTAAGAGTTTTAACCCTAGTACTGGTCTCAGGGTGGGGTAAGAAAATCTAGGGAAAATCTAGTAGTTGAAGCGGTTTAAATAGCCCTGTATGAAGTGGAAGAATTCCTCAGTTGCAACCATAACGTCTTGTCAGAAGTAAGCTATAACCATGATGAAATACAAAATTGAAGAAGTATAGCTTGTTGAGAGTAACCTTTTAAAGAATAAATAGTTCCTAAAAATATGTACGCAAATTTGGATATCGCTTTCTTCTGTTGGGGAACATCCATGAGCTTTCCCCGCGCTATGACAGTTTCTAACGCCGACAATTCCTAAATATAGCCCTCTGTACTTAACAAAGACGTTTTGCATACTAACGGTCCATACGAGATGTAGAACTCGTTTGAAAGTGCTCTTATGTATAAAGTACTTTGAAAGGTTTCTAATTAATATTTCATCTACAAATTCTGCACATCTACCATACGGATCATTTCCATAATTAGTCATACAACCAAGATTTAATAGTTATCCAATAATCCTTATTTTCGATAGCTGACAACACCTTTCATAGTTCACCTAATTAGAACGTAATCAGACCATGTATCCAATTGTTTCTGTATGCCTCAGTATGATAGAAGTCCTTTTCGGATTGATTAGAAATTGCTTATTGATTTGGTTCAAAACAGTTGATTTTGAGATACGTCAAAGGATAAAATAAATTACAGAATGCAATTGGACTAGTTGATAAATGCCTCAAAGTAACCATTCAAATTTCCTAAGTGCAATATTCCATCTACGACGTGATTCTGAAGTATCATTTGGCACCATTCTATTAAACTTGATAACGAGTTTGTCCAATCGATGAGACACAATAGTACATGATGTTGATATGTTAATAGGTCTATTGCTCATCCTGTAATTTCAATGTTACATTCCTAATCCTATAGAGTATAATGCTACTTTACAAGGTAAGAAAGGGCCGTTGATTTTACTGGAGGTGTTCGCTAGTACAGAAAATAATTTCCTTTTTACGATTATTCTTAATTCACAAATGAATTTGCTTTCGTCATTTATTCTTAAAAATAAAAGAAGTAAATGGACAAAATGAAGTTATACTCTTTTACATACCCGAAAATTGCAGGTAAACTGACTCTTCTATCACGACTGTGATCAGGACGGAGCATATTGGACGCCATCTTGAGTCTTCTTGTATCACGGCACTCAAGAAACAACAAGAAACACACACTTAATTCAATCTCTCACTAAAGCAAATGTCACTAATGTTATATCACAACTCCTTTCTCAATGGTTACTGCTGTGTCACTGCGCAGAATATTCTTCCAACAATTCCTAGAAATCCAGTAATAGCGACACTGATACAAGCGACAAGAACGTCACACTTTGGCACGTACAACAAAAATACTCAAACAAAAAGACCACACCTATCGCGACCCGATTCAACTCAATACGAAGTATTTCTTTATCAGTAAACCGGTATTCAAATTACAATATAACAGCACTGAATATTTCCACAACACTGATAAAAACACTAACAGGAAAGGTAAAATGGTAACTTCGTATTAACTTGCTCAAGCAAGAGAACCATTACTAGTAATGGATAAATCGTCTGTGTATCTGAAACAGGCACCATAGCGTACCAGTAACGAAACTAAACCTTCGCACCTCAACTGTTTGGTATTGTAAAGAATATTTTAGCACCTGTCCACCTTTCCAGACAATGGACGTTCTAACAAGCTGTTGATTATAACCATTGTTAAAGGCTCTGAATAATTTGAAAGTATAATTAGCAGTGTCAATTAACGTAGTCAATAGTTAATCCTAAGCTCGTGCAGTACCTCAAAATTTCAAGAATTACATGACATTCAGCCATTAAAAGTGAAGTTGTTTTAGTCAATGAAGAAATAAGAAAATTAATTTTTTCTTTGTAAACAAGACTGTACTGATCTTGCATTAACATCTGAACATTGTAGATATATATTTTCTACAGGGTGTTCCAAATTAACACCAACAAAAACACCTCACGGGATTCCTGACACGAAAATTAGGAAAAAGTATAGACTGTCGACAAATGTTTTGTTTCGCTGCCATAGTGTGCCGAATAAATCAACTCTACAACTTATTTCGAATAGCACATAGCTCTACAAGTTTAGAGTTTCACATTTTCAATACCATTAACAGTAGAACTGAGGCTGTATGGTACCCTCAAATACTTCAAACCTGCTTTCTCCAAAAATGCATATTCCAATATTGTTGAATTGGTGACAAGGGATTCCCCAAAGGAAGTAGGGTATTCCCAGACATTCTCTGCAGTAAATGTGGATCGAAATAAGCACAAATAAGTACTTTCCATATGAGTTACAGATGATAAACGCTCTGCCATTCATTCAATGTATGCAGTTTACTCCTGTTTGATATACAACCACACATCTTTTTTTGAAACAATGTTTCGTTAAGGAACTCTGTTTGAGATATCGACTTCCCGTAAAAGAATTATTCCTACTTGCTGGAATGTAGTCCCATTCATGATTATTACGGCCCAACCTTACTTCAGAGAATTTATGGGAATCTCTTGCCTCTTTGCATACTCATTGCACAGCTTTGGAATGTGTATGTTATTATAGAACAGGTCCGAAGTCTTTGATGCTCCCATGCTGCATAAGCTCTACTGTTAATGGTAGTGAAAATGTGAAGCGCTAAAGTTAATTTTCCTATACTTTCGACAACGTATAGCTCCAAAATGCAACGGATTTTTCATCCTGATGACTAAGTTTTTTAAAAAATTATTTTTTAATGTATTATCATCCCTCCAGTGTTATTTTGTAACACCCTGTACACAAACAGTATGACTTGATACAATTTTCATCATAGCAACTGCTCTGAAACTATTTTTGGGAGTTAGCGTTCACACTTAATTGCTTCGTGAACTTTATTTTTGTTCAAACATTAACATATATAAAGGCTATTAATAGAAGTTATTGTTTTTCAACGAAAGAGAAAGACGCTTGTAAATTATTTAGAGCAACTTTCCATTCAGAAGAAATTCAAGGTCATCTATATATAGAACAAATGTGTATTAAAACAAACAAGTGTTAATATAGGAGGTTCATACAACATACATAAATATATTTATTCACTGGGGCACACGTCGTTTTGTTTTGCTTTCAGGAACTAAATAATTAAGCTAATTAGTGTACTTTTTTCAAACACTATTACTAATTAATTCTTTGGGTAAATAGCTAGCTAAAATTGGAATTGAATCTAAGAAAGAAACAGTGAAATAAATTTTCACTTTAATTCCTGCTGTTGCAATTTAGACAAGATGTGTTTCTTGGTATCTTTGATTTCTGTTGCTGGGATCATTCTGTTTGTTTCAAAATAGAAGATAACTAAAATGGTTTTATGTTGATTGAAGATAGAAATGTAGTTAGTCTCAACTAATTCGGTTGGGGTGGATAGTATCTAACCATTGGAACAAAATAGTATTTAAATAACGGCTTCTAGCGTCACGTGCCGTACATATATCTTTTAAACAAAAAGTCAAACGTTCCGTACGTCAGATAATAGTTACGGAGGTAGTCGAAACTTTTAATGAGTTAAAAATGTGCAGGGAACTAAGTGAATTGAATGTAACATCTGGTCGTGAACGTATTATTTTGTTTAAAACTCTTTTTTTAATGTTATTTCAACTCTTGTTTTCTTTTTTTGGAGGTAACAAAAAGTTTCAAGCAAGAGTCAAAAACACACATCAACAAAAGTTTTAAAACAATCTTTTGAACAGAAAACGAGATTAAATTTTAAAAAAAGTCCCTTTCGGTAGGCCTACAGACTGAGGTAGATCTCGAAGTTTTTTTTCTATTTTAAAAAATTCAAATCTCGCCTTATATGAGAGCTATCGAGAAACTATTTATTGTTTTGTAGATTATTCATCAAGAGCTGTTCAATGATACCTCACAAGACATATATATCTTGTGAGGATTTCAGTGCTTTTGAGAGGATGCGCCTTCTTCATCTTAACCAAAATCTCACTGCAGCACTACACCACCATGGTATCCATCTGTACCCTCCCACGGGGTGCTGCGCCCCCAAAAGGAAGGTTTGCCCCATTTTTTGTAACCTACTCTTGGTCATACGCCTTCAAAGAAAATTTCGTTTCTCTACCTTCAATGAATTGGAAATTGGGTTTTTGGGCCGGCCATTTTGGATCCAAGTTGACGACTTTTTGAAAGTTTTCTTATATTGTCGTGACCTACTTGTGATGGTACAACTTCAAGTAAAATTTCATTTATCCAGCTCAAACGGTGTGCAAAATAGGATTTTGGGCGGTCATTTTGGATCCAAGATGGCGACTTTTCCCAAATGTTGTAATATTTCCCTAAACTACTCGTCATAATGCACCTTTATGCCAAATTTCATATCTTTAGCTCAAACGGGGTGGAAAATGTTTTGTTAGGTCCGCCATTTTGGATCCAAGATGGCGTCTTTGGATACATCATGTAATATTTTAGTAACATACAAATAATAATGTATAGTTATACCAAATTTGATATTTCTAGCTGCAGCCGTTTAGGCTGTGTATTCTATACAACAATGGGTTCAGCGGCCATTTTGAATCCAAGATGGCGACTTGTAATATTTTCTTGAACTACTAGTGACAATACACCTTTATGTCAAATTTCGTATCTCTAGCTCAAACGATATGGAAAATAGATTTTTTACTTCCGCCATTTTGGATCCAAATGGCGTCTTTGAACTCATTAGCTAACATTTTCGTAATCAAAAAGTGATGTTGTACCTCTATGTAAAATTTGATTTCATTAGCCCTAGCGGTTTAGGCTGTGTATTCTATACAACAATGGGTTCGGCGGCCATTTTGTATCCAAGATGGCGACCAATTTTGCTCATTAACGAACTTAACCGAGCTATTAAGCCTAGAAAGAACTTATAAAAATTTGGTTCAAATAACTTCAAAATTATGACCGCTAGAGTGTTAATATATATATATATATATATACTTTCATATCGATCTCAATAGGTATATTTTTCTTCGAAATCTACCTAATAAAGAATGGGATTAGAATAAAAATTAATTAAAATTCAAAATTTTAAATGTAAACACGAATCCGTTCTTTCCAATGTTATTTTGTATTCGTAATTTGCTTTACCGTTTTCTTCTCACACAGCTTACACAATCCATAAAATTATTTGACACCTTTCTGGTTTAATATTTTTAATAGTATTGGTTGAATATTTTCTCCCCGAACTGACATAGTTCCATTTACCAGATCTATCTGTATAATAATGCATCAGATTCATGTAAAACTTCCAAATCATTTTGTACTCAACTCGAAATTTGCAAAACAAAACGTTGCTGTTAGACTCGTATCGATATACGACTAGAGTTGTTAGCAATCCAAAGTATGCAATTTTCCGATGCGATAAAATGCTAGTCAACGTTGGAGCTAAATTGTTAATTCTGATAGCAGTATAAAGTTTCAAATTGTTTACCAAATCACAAAAAGAAAATTCGGGGTTCGATAAATTCTCTCTATAAAACCTGTCTTCAAATATTGTAGTTATAAGAAGTAACGGTAGAGGACCTAAATTGTTTTGAAGTTATTTTGGTTGCATACAGTACAGGATTTATAGAAATCACATCTGCATGTCTCGTACTCTCATTGTTATTATTATTATTATTTGTAGTAGTAGTAGTAGTAGTAGCAGTAGTAGTAGTAGTAGTATTTTAATTACATAATTTTAAAAACTACAATTACAATTACAATTTTATTTAAATAAAACTTAAAGGATAACTTACATACATATCACATGTAATTTTATATATTATCAAATCTTAGTATTTTTGTGTAACGTTGAGAGGACATGCACATGACTATTGTCTTTTATTCAAATTGTCTTGATTCTATTTGATTCTCCATTTCATATTTTTTGTTAAAAATAGTGTTTTAATTGTTTAATATTAATATATTTATTTATTCAACACTTTCTGGATACAGTACATTTTACAGTCGATATGCCTAACAAAAATAAATGCGTAATTCTATACTTCTACGTTCTTGACAACACCTCGCATCCCTACGGTCGCTAGTATTTCATTTCCAGGTGTATCATTAAACAAGCAATTCAAAACACGAAGGAGGAGGCAAATATAAAAGTGTTGTTTCAAATTCAGTTGTTTTAAATTGTTAGTATTGATTGTTGACCTCATCAATTTCACATCTTTTCCCTTCCTCTTCTCCGCTCCTGGGGCTTCAATTGTTAAACTGATCGAAAGCGTACAAATTAATGTGGAACCCTCACATCATTAGCTTTCATATGACACTATATGTGAGGCATGGAGGACATAGTTTCCGAGAAAATGACCACAGACCATGAGGCAAAGACTTTTCTAGGTTTTCTTTTCTTGCTTCGCTTCTGGAACCTCAATTTGAGTTTGTCTGGGTCCTCTTACCATTAAAAAGATACTCAGATTAAAATTTTAGTTCGTCTGTGTTACTCCCTTCCCCGAGCTCAATAAGAAATCCATGGAGTGTTTGATTAGTATTGCTCCAAACAGTGTGAATTTCTATAACAGCAAATCAAACAAAGCTTATAAACTTTGAGCTTTACGCACAAACATCGAACACCTTAGGGGAAAAAAGAAGTAATCTTTTCCATGTGATTTTAGGTTGTATCATAAATGCTAAAAATTATAAGGCAGTGAACGTTTCTTTTCTTGTTGCTTTGCTAATTTTAGTTCAACTTCCAGATAGTAATAAATATCTGGAACAGGTTTTTGCTTGGAGAAAACATAATAAAGTGATCGTGATGTTGTTTTAAGCAGAAAATACTTTATTGCTGTTTCCGATTAGTTTACGACCTTAGATTATGTTCCTTTTTCTGGACTACAAAAACTAAATTATGTTTTAATGATTTTTAGTTTTCAAGAATTGTTTGCAATGAGTAGCCAGTTAACAAGAAAAGAGAACAAGTTTATAATAACAGACGAGAAACGTTTACTGCGAGAATCATTTTTGCAGTAGCAATTTCAAGAGAAGAGAATGTTTTCTTGCTTGCTTGTTTCTTTCTTTCTTTTTTCTATCTTTCTTTCTGTCTATATTTCTTCCCTTTCTCTTTTCGTCCCTACTTTATTTTTATTCTTTCTTTCTTTTATTTTCCTTTCCTTTTGGTTTCTCTTCCTTTCTTTCTCTCCCAATTTCTTTTATTTCCTTTCTTTCATACTCAATTTCTTTCCTTTGCTTTCTTTCTTCATTCCTTTTCTTTCTCCTTTCTTCCTTCTTTCTTAATTCCTTTCTTTTGTCTTTGTTTATTTTTCTCCCTTCTTTATTTCTTTCTTCATTCCTTTCTTCCCTTTGTTCTTTCTCTATTCTTTTTAGTTCCTTCCTTCCTTCTCTTTCTTTCTTTGTTCATTTCTTTGTTTCTTTCTAGTTTCTTTTTGTCCTTACTACTTTCATTTTTCTGTCTTTTTGGTTTTATTTCTTTCTTTTCTTTCTTCGTAGTTTATCTACGTTCATTCGTTCCTTTTTGTTTCTCCTTTCTTCCTTCTTTCCACTCGTCCTTTTCCTATTCTTTTCGTTCCTTTCTTCTTTTATTTCTTTCCCCTTATTTCTGTATGTCTACCTTCCTATTTTCTCTCTTTCTCCATCATTTTCTTTTAGTTTCTACTTTCTTTCTTTCTTTTCTTTTATCTTTCTTCTTTTATCTCTATTTTTTAGTTTCTTCTTTCCTTTTCCTTTCTTTCTTAATTTCTATATTTCTTGTTCACTTCCGTCCTTTCTTCCTTTCTTTCATGTTTCTATCTTTCTTTATGTTTCATTTATTTATTTTCTTTCCTTTACTTCCTTCCCTTCTTCCATTTCTACTTTATTTCCTTTCTTCCTTCTTTTCTTTCTTTCTTTCTTTGTACCCATTTATGCTTTTTAATATATGAAATGATTCCATATCTCACTTTGCACACCATACGGACTAGGACTCGTATTTTATATTAACAAGGTTCATCGTTTAAAGTCTGGAATGAATAATACAGAAGCACTGATGGTAATCGAATGCACAAATAGTAAGAGCACTGTTAACTCATCACTTATTGCACGTACGGGGATAAATGAACATCTATATATTAACCTCCATTAGTAGTATATACGGGAGGTGGCTAAACGGTAGAGTGGTGACCTCGAATTTGCGAGATTCTCAGATCGAGTTCCAAGGAAGGCATATCGTAATATTACTTTGTAGTTCAGTGTTGTAGCCTGCTCTTTCCCTGTCAAACAGAAGTTAACAAAACAGTCTCAACTCTTTTAACTGTAGAGTAATTGCAAACGGGAAAAGGAATTTCACTAAAGCTTTGAACACACTGCTTTTATAGTTGCATTGTAAAACTAAAGGATGAAACAGTAAAATCAAACATGTTTACCAAGATACGGTACCTCCTTGCTAGGGCTGAAAATTGGACTTGTAAATATCCAATTAATTAATTATCAGACAAACCGAATTATTCAATATTCGAACATCTTGTATCCTTTTATTTGAATAAAGAGTTGAATGCACATTCAGGAAGTCCTCGTTTCGATAGTAGAGACCGACTATTGTGACTAAGGTCCTTCCAGTTTTTCCTTTACCATATCACACAAATTCCGGGATTGTACCTTTACTTTAGGCCCTGACCGCATGAGCAATTTGCCGCCACCACTGTCGGTCCACCGGCGGACAGCCCATGTCGGATATTCGCCGTCGGCCCGCCAGTGGTGGACAGCAACTGTGGACCGATGGCGAATATCCGACACAGTGGCAAAGATGCGGCATTAGTCTAATTCCGATGGCGGTCCGTCGGATCTAGACGGACAATTTCTTTACCAAAGGGGTTTGGCAGAAAGTATGCCTAAACTTCTTCAAGTTGTAACACTGTGCTTTTAGAGGAGCAAAGTAATGATTTTATATTCAAAACCAAAGGCCCCCGTTTATTAAATGTTCCTTTAAGGACTGTCCAAAATATAAATAGCCTACCAGAATAAAAAATACTTATTTAAAAAAATAAACCGTTTATTGCATTCTTTAAAAAAAGATAGAGCCGCGGAGGCTCAGTTGATAGAGCACACATTTCTGGTGCTCGAGGTTGTAGCATCGATCCCTGCTCATGCCATGTGGGCTTTGTGGTGGACAAACACCGTGTGCGTGGATTCTCTCGGGGTTCTCCCATTTCCTCCCACTTTCTTCATTCCACCAATTCATCCCATCATCATCATCCATCCGGCCTGACCCAAAGTTTCCTAAGGGCCTTAAAACTAAATTCAAATTTAAAAAATAGAAAACGCTAACCAAAATGTAATGGACCTGTAAGTTTGAGATTGACAAGGTAATAACAACCTCATTAATCAAGGTATCTAAACTGAAATCTGAGAACAGGTTCCCCCTACATGTTTCCATTGAGGTCATAACGACAATTCTTACTATGCAGAAAGCTAAGCAAACGAGAAAGGACCTGCCATGTCTAGAATCAAGTCATAGATTCCCTCATCCTTTCAGACCATGAAGATTCCAACATCGTTTGGTTCATCTATGCCTGACTTCTAGTTACTGAGATCTAGGTAGTGCACAGTTGGATAATACTAAGCAAATGAAAAGGTCCTACCAGTTTTAAACTCAAACGTCATCGTTTCCCTCCCCACTTTGAGACCCTGAGGAATTCAGCGGTGAATGGCTCATCTCTGTCTGACTTGTAGTTACTGAGGTTTAGAGCGGATATAGAAAACAGAGTACAGACTGACAGACAGTATACGGTATCTGTATTTCTTCCGCGTATTCATATAGGAGCGCTAGAAAGGAGTTACAAAGTTTTACAGAAGAGAACTCTGATAAAAGAAAAGAAACAATTTAAAAAAAATGGATGAGAAAGTTCTAGATAATTGACCCTGAAGTTTCTAAATTTTCACTAAAATTATGGCTAAATAAGATAACTGCAACTTTAAGAATTTATTTCATATACTTAATATTTCCTCGGATAATAATTTGTGTTACACTAGAAAATGTAAATTTAAAATATATTACTTTTATTTCTTTGCAAAGTAGCTGAAAAAGACGAAATCTTTATGCTTATTTTAGTATCCCCATGAGTTTTTCCAATCTCTGTAGACGTGTGAGCTGAGGTGCTGGGTACCCGTTCGACAGGTTGCAGGTTCAAATCCCGCCTTGGGCAAGGATGTTTGTGAAATTTAAACTCATTGCATTCATATTAATCATCGTGCCGGACCAAAGTCCATAAGTTACTAAAATGGCCCATATAAAATAAAGTTTACCCCACGACCTTGTTTCAAATATCGGTATTTTCTCAGATTCAACATCAGTTTTCGAAACGAACACGAATCCTTTCTCAGCTTATGTGTTTACTTAAACGCTTTTTCTCACCCTGAAAGCCTGTTAACATACCTTTTAAAATTCCTTGTATGTACAGTATGTAATTATCTCTAAAAAGAACTTAATAGAAACGGAAATATTTGCTTTCCCGATATGAGTTCAATTGTTCTTCACGGATATCTATTGTTTTGCTTTTCGAGTATCCATCCGACCATTTAATTACTCGGATTCGAATAATGAAGTTACAGTAGAAGTCCGATAGACCAGTATCCAACAGTCCGGAACGCCCGATTGTCCGGCACCATCCGTTTTTTTTTTCTTCATGTAAACGCTTGTGAACGACAGTTGAAAGCGCAAGGCGCGGTTGGGAACCACTCGGAAGTATCCACTACGCGTCTGCTACTGTTAGACGAATCAGCATTGTTCGGGATCAATCGGAAGCGTTCGGACTCGGCTGTCACCACACACAGGTTCAGTTCATTGTTTTCGCTGTACGGCTTAGCCTATACCAGTAGTAAGAGGTACCGCCCGATAGTCCGGCATTTTCGGTAATCCGGCACTGGGCCGGTCCCGAACGTACCGGACTATCGAACTTCTACTGTATTTGGATAATTAGTCGATTAATATCCGGATGAATAATTATGCGAATTCTCTTTTGTAGTTCTAATAAAATTGAGTGAAGGCTTAAGACATTGTAAACATATCTTCTCTATTCTTAATATTTCATTTCCTAAGGCAGAGGTTCTAAAGTTCACACCGGTTAACCTAAACTGTGAATAATCGTATACACAACTGCGTAATTGATCAAGTGCCTATTTTTTTCTTGACTGCCTAATGATTTTATTCTCGTTTCATGGTTGCTTAAAAGTTCAACCCATAATCAAATGCTGTATTGCACAGTTATATAGAAAATTGATAGAAATATCTTTGCTATTTTGAATTTTCAGTGTGAATTCAATCCGTCTGGTATTTAGTCATCTATGGTTCATTCCGGGATAGTGTTGGCGAAATGTTACTGGAAGGAGTCGACCAGAACCTAAATTGAGAATATTATCCTGGTGTGACTGAAGAAAGCCATGAAAAAGCCTCAAGCAATGGTCGTCCGTTAGTATCGAATGTGGATCTGCTGAATACGAAGTCAACGTTACACCAACTGAACTACGGTCACTCAGTTTGACTGTTTTGAGAATTGAAATTTGGCTCAGGCTGAGATAAGGTAGAAGAGAGAACGTGGGGCGGAAAGTCGACCGAAGTCTGGCTGAAGGTGTAGTAACAGGATAAATCTGGCTCCGCCTCCTTATTCTAGAGCTGATAAACATTTGTACACTTTCTGTAAACTTATGATACACACTAAATTCAAAGAGCGGAATTCCGCTCGATTTAAGCGGAATATTTAATCTTTTGAGAGAGGAAAGAGGGGAATATTTCATCTTTTAGAGTAAATTTTCATCGCAGAAAAGATGAGAAATTTCCGCTCGAAAAACATGGGATCTATGGGAGTCCGTTTCGATGGGAACGTAGACATGGTATTTTTTTTTTAGTCGAATTTCCATATATTTAGAAAAAGTTTTCATCTTTTGAACACGATAACGACGCAATAAAATGTTGAAAATGTAAAAAAGAGAGCATTTATTCATAAGCAGTAAGAAAGAAAAGTAATGTACTTATGAATGGAAAAGAGTAAAATAACTTAATCTCGCGGAGATCTGAACCCGGTACCTTCGGGCTAGCTATCCAACCTTATCTCCTCAGCCAGTCATCCAACTACGAGAATTCGCATTCGAAATGATTTCTTTTGTTTCGTCAAGTTCTTGAGAACAACGTTCAAAGATTTCTTATATATATATATATATATATATATATATATATATATATATATCTTACTCGTTACCCCTGACGTCATCTGGTATATTTTTTTGAGAAAATGTTTCAGGTTTTCTGTTATTGTTAACTAAACGTAATGCGATAAATTTCACAGTATAGCTTTAGTGTAACTTCACAGATTTAGTGTGAATACACATTTGTTGTTTACCAGTGAACCAAAAAGAGAAAGATATCTTTTTCCGATTATCACATTAAATCTTTGCGACCTACTTTCATAATTTGTTCAAGTTCTAACCACTTTGAGCAAACAGAGATATCTCGGTTTAAAGATTGTGATCCCATGATACAAAAGGCTGCTTGCTGCATCATCTCCTACTGTCAGGGCTAAATTAAATAATGGGTTATTATTACAAACGCCACGCTGTCTGTGGCGCTGATTTCTATATGACTGAGACATACCCTCAAGTAGGCAAACGATCTACTGTACACTTAATAGCACGAGACATCAAGGAATACTTAAACCGAAATTTACTTCAATGGGTATTACTCAAAATTGCAAATAATTGCTGGTTATAAGTACAGGATTTAATCCCAAAATAGGATGTAAAGATGGTTTGTCATATAATTTCTTAATATGGCAAAATGGAGCCGAGAGTCTGTAGTTTTTAAAATAAGGCCGCCTTTTTATGTATGCGTTAGTCGCGTACTTCGCTTGCGATTTGGCTGAATGGTCAATAGAAACACATATTTTAAATAGTTCTATTGGCTACTTACCGTAATCGTAAGTAGAGCACACGCTTAACGCGCACATGAAAAAGCGACCTTAGTATTTTATTTTATACATGTTTTTAAAAATAACAAATTTATGACAAAGTTAGAAAGTTTATTAGATACATTTTACTGCGAAATGTAGCAATTTATTGAATTTGACTACGAATTTTATCCCCATCGCATTAGAGCAACAGTTTTTCTTCATCTGTGTTCTTAGCATATACACTCAGATTAATTTTAATTGGCCGATGTATGCATTTTATAAGTCCAACCAGTTGTACAATGACAATTACGAACAAATATTCGACATAGGGTTGAAATTAACCATCAGTATGTTGTGCGTGCAATGCATATTAGTTTGATAGTGCAAAATTGTGCAAATTTTGGATTCATAAAAATATTCCATTGTCCATGTTATGTGAAACGGAGTGTACATTATGTTAAAACAACTTAACTGTTACAAAGAGTTGCTACCATTAGCTTGGATTTTTTTTTTTTTTTTGCTTTTAGTAGAGCAAGAAGAGAAATTTTTATTGTATTTTGCATACAAATGATAACAAGCGCATTGTTCCTATGACTGTGTTATGTTAGTTGCCTGGTTGCGGCGGTGGAAGAGCCCCTGCGTGTTTAATTAGAAGCATGTGTAGGCCGTGGGGTCAACAGAAGCAGGATATACCATGGCTTTTTGGCGAGGAGCAAAAGACAGGCAACGTTAAAGGCGTGCGTTAAGTTAGTGGTCTGGTCATTGCAGGACATCAGGCAAATGTGTTTAATTACCAGCTAACTGACCCTGTCGTCGGCTCACCACGAGTAGAACATCCACTTGACATTTTGGTGTCAAGCAGAAGATAGGTAAGACCAAGAGCGCTTTTAGCACGTACTGAAAGTTGTATCCTTAGCAGATTGAAGACGGGTGCACAAATCTATCGCTGAATTAGGCGCTAGAGTGCCTTACTGACTGAATGCATATAATGCAAAATTACCACAAGTGAAGGTTGTAGCCTTACATGACTAAGAACGGTCCTGTAATTATAAAGCGAAGTCTCTGAGACCCAAAATATCAACTCAGTTTCTCTCTGTCTGCTTTTGTTTCGACGCTAGTGTGCGATACAGACAGATGGACAAAATTATATTAATTTTTCTGTGATGCATTCTCTCTGAAAGTAGTACAGTTAGAAATGCAGAATTATCAAGAACAGAGAGTATCCATGTATTCTTACTGTATGTAGCAACAGTAGACGTCAACTAGTTTTTACAAAGCTCTACGCGGGACACGCTTTAGTAGCTCGCTTCGAGTTCCTTATTTTTTTCAAAGTACAATTAAAAATAACTACTAACTCTATGGCTTACGCAACTTGAAAGTTCATCGCAGGAGTTGGCGTAAGTCAGCTGCATCCCAAGTTATTTGAATGCGGTTAGTTACGTCCCTCATCCGATAAAATATCCGGTCACTTGCGTCCCAATGTGTTTTTCATAGCAATGTGTCAGGCATCAAATAAGTAGCAGGTTACTTGATGGAGTCTCTTAGCGTTACCCAAAAGACAGAACGAGGAGATTGAGTGCATAGTCTTTCATATTCTTTTGTTCTGCTGTCGTTTTTTTTTTACTTCTAACCATTTTTCTTTCTTCTTGCGGCAAAAAATTTATATGACACAGATTTCACAAATTCAAGCCGAGAAATAGAGCTGTTTGTTAATTTCAGCATTTGCTTTCTCAGAAATATTCCTTTCTACACAATTTCCTTCGTCCTGGTCCTGCCACTGCTTCTGAGCTTGATGTGTTCATCACATTGTACTTCTTTCAAAACGTTGACAAAATTATAGATAAATGGGTGAGAAGTATAGAAAGACCCATTCAACTTTGCGTCGAAAGACACGCAGCTGTTTGTTGTGCGATTTCTGTTCGATTGAACGTTGCCCAAATAATCTGTGGGAAATAATTGTCAAGAATGTAATCCGTAAATCTGGTAACTCTGTCGTCCTCAGATTGTCTGGCCATGACATCTTCAGTAAAACAGTAGTCCATATCTTCTGGATGTAAAAAGGACAGGCCAAAGAAATACTTGAGGAACTTACCTTTTCATCTAACGTGAACTACTTCGTTGTCAAAATACTGAGTGTCTTTCCATACCCTTTGCAATCTTGATTGAGTGCGTCTTTGTTTTTTGATTCAACCACACGAACAGGATAAACCCGAGTCCTGCTCAGTGACCTTAACTAGTTATAAAGGCAGGTGGCTGGGACGCAATTAACCTCCCTAAAATAATTAAACAAAATTTGGGACGCAACTGGCCGGCATAAGCAGCAGTAACAATGTTCCACCATTGGATTTTATTCTGGGCAAGATCAATCCAGTTTTCATCACGAACCTCTACCTCTACTTCTCCAAGATTCCGTCTAATGTTGTTACACTCAACGACTTCTTGGTCTTCCCAATGGCCTCTTTCCCTCCGGTTTACTAACCCCAATGGAATATAATTTTTCTTTATTCCCCATCCGAGCTACATAGGCCCCCAACTTAGCCATTGTGATTTCATTATTCTTTTACAATTACAATTTTAAACTTAATTTGCACGGGTTCTGGGTCTCGCCAAAGATAAACTAGGCAATAGTCTAGGCCCTCCAAATAGCTTACTCCAACGCTGTAAATAGGCTATTCTTAAAACCCAATATGAGCGTTTATAGGATATAAATATCCTTTCATTCTTGGCTTTTTAAGTTCAAGGCTGCAAAAGAAGTTGTGTTGCAAGTCAACTGCATCTGAATCAGTTTCCAAGGGAGAACAAAAAATGAAAAAAAAGAAAAGTTATGTCATTATTACGCGTAAAACTCCTTTTTGACCTTCCTCTTCTTCTGCATGTCATTGATGTTAGTGGAAGTTGCTTCTGGTTCTACCCATTTTCCCTCTGAATGACTCACACAGAACGGTAGCATTCCACAGAGGTCACTACACACCCACTATTAATATAGTTGATGTAGCACTTAAATTATTGTAAGGATGTACGCTATGTGCACAAATAGTAGAGATACATATTCTAGGAATGAAAAAATCTCATTAAAATAAGAATATAAGCATAATTTGAATCCCGTTTCATTAAAAAAGATGCTTGGTTATTTATGGGAGTCTCCTGTGGGCGTAGTCGGTAGCACGCTCGCCTTCAGTGGGAGTGGTCCCCGGTTCGACCTGGTGGGGTTTCAAAATTTAGCTGTTGATCCAGAATCTGAAGAACAACTGAATTCGAAAAAAAGAAGTAGTCGACTGGGGTCACGGAAGTCAGACACACGGCTACGAAGAAAGTGTTGCACGGACCCCGTAACTCTCTATTTGAACGTAATACGGTCGTCTGAGAAGCAAGAGATTTGAGCATATTCTGCAAATAAAATAAAAGGAATAGAAGTCTTAATAAACATGATGTCGAAATATGTTCAAACATTAAGGTCGAAGTGGGTTCAATTTAGAACTTTCCCAATAGGAGCAGTACTTACTCAACGTTACCTTCTTCAAATCTTACTTATCGTATTTACCATCTTCAAATAATTTATCTCCAAATAGGATGGCACAATTTCGAACTTCCCCAAATTCGTCATCCTATTTAAAGGAAACAATTTCTTTCAGAAATAGCCTACAATTATTGAAAACATTGGTGTATGTTGGGTTGCATACTCAACAGGTGAATTGCTCCGAAAAATGATATTATATTTCAAGACCAAAGATACTAAAAATATGTACAAAATATCTTTAAAAAAATCGTAAATGCGATTATAAGGTTCAAAATGACAATCAAGCATTATTTAAGAAAATAGTTTCAATTTTTTCGCTTTCAAAATTAAATTTAATTGCTTTATAATTGTAACATAAGTATAATTGTTTTGTCAACCACAAGTTCTATGAGTAAATAGCAATGCTTAAAATTTAAATTTAAATTTGACTTCTATCGCCTTTCGTTCATTCAAAATCTTGATCTGATATTTTCAAAATTCCGACTGTGAAAAACAATTATGGAGCAAATTTATCCCATATGTTAATTAGGAAATTCCTTGGTTTTAGTTCAGTGAGCGGAAATTAGTACTCATAGACATACGATTGTTGCTTTTTGATAATTTTTGACAAGTAAGACGAAAATGTTCTTTGAAAAATTTTCGACAGCTTATCATTTCGAACAATTAAAAGGAATAGATTGAGAAAGTAGCGACACTTTTAAGGGTAACTGATGTTTCCCCGGTGATAAGGTTACGAAGAACTTGGCTGTAGTTCAGTTTGTGGAATACAGCTGAGCTGACGCATTATGTAAAAACACTTGAGACGGAACGTACGGTGCTTCAGTAGATATACTTTTTCTCTTTCTCTGTCGGCTAAAACACTAGCAGTGTAACGTTCGTTTCTTGTTTGTAAATAGAGAAGTAGCGGCTGGCAATAAGGTTGCAGTGTTGCTTACTTTTATTTTACAAGACAGAGAAAGAATAGGTTCAATTAATCTCAAGTACGGAACAAGTCATATATTTTTTCTCCTCTGTGTTCAAGAAAGACATAGTTTTCTTTTAGCAAGAGAAAAAAAAACTGCTTTATAGGAAGATAGATTTTCATTTGATTGACTATTTCTCTTGCCACCAGTTCTTAATAGGGCGCTTAGCATATTGCATACTCCTCCTCCAGCTGTTCCGAATTATTCCGATTTTGTAAATAAATAATTATTTAATTGAAATGTAGGGAGATAACGAGAAGATTTTTTTTCTCAAGTGAATTCAAACCGCTTGATGATATATAATGCTTCGTAGTATTTGAAGCTGGATTTCTGTTCCGTCACAAGCCTAAGGTCGGCTTTTCATGTACGTGCTAGCCGCGTTCTGTGCTTGCGATTTGTATGAGAAGTCAATAGAAATACTTTAATACTTGCTTCAATTGGCTACTCAGCCAAATCGCAAGCAAAGCACTCGGCTAGCGTGTGCATGAAAAGCCGACCTAGGAGGTAACGTCCCGCAGTGAGCAAGCACTATTACATGAAAAGTGGTGGGAAAGACAGCGTACTGGCCCTTAGTCAGAATACTTTGTCTAGTGAACCCGAGCGAAAGTCTGCAAATTCTCAGTCAGGATGTCCTCCATCCCACGCAAAATTACTAACATGTTTGACTACCTATGACTTGGTACAGCAACATGCTTCTAGCGATATGGATTTTTTATATTGTGTCAAATAACGTCTATACATCGTGTTTTTTTTATCCCGTATGATTACGTAGTGTTGTTTCGTTTTTGTTTCAGTGACTAACACTTGTTAAAGAATACATACGTTATTCTTGATAGCTTTTTAATGTAATAACCATAAAAAGCTAACCGACAAGCCATATTTTCTTTTTGCTCAAAAGACAAAATGACATGTAAAAGAAATAAGTATGTTCTAATTGTCCGGACGAGATTTCTTTCCTTGATTTCTGGAACAAGGATACAATGTAAAAAAAATCTACAATTTTTGTTTGTTTTCAAGTAATGTTTAGTTGAATAACAGAATAACGTCACTTTTTATTGTCCGTTTTACGTAATACCGTCTTTGTTTTTTAATTATGTACACGACCTCTGCCATTTAAGTACGTACAAGAGAATTGTACGTAGATAGACAGGCTTAGGAAATAAAAATATACCTGAAAGAAAAATATATGTGACATTATATCTGTACCTGACAACAATGGTTGCATGATTCTTGTTATTAACCGATGTTTACAGCTATTATGAAGTTTCTATGTGAAAGGAAGTAGTTTCTTCTTTCTTCTCGAAAACAAGGATTTGTGACTTACGCGGTTCTAGCTCTTAGATATAGCAGATATGTTTTTCTTTACAGATAAAAAATTTGGCCAAGTTCGAAATTTCGTGACTTTTTAAAATGAAATTTGCCAGTTTCCTAACTTGCAGTTGAATTTTATACTGTTCGCCTCTAACATAAGTTTACTCTTAGAATAAGTTATAGATGATCTGTGTGCAAGTAAGATAAGAAAACAGAGATAAGGAACAGATGGTACATTCACCCCCATAACAAGTGGTATGCCAGGACAGGTACTGTATGAATGCTACAACCTTGATGAAGAACTAATTTTTTCAAAATATGGGTTTCTTGAGCAAAGAA
Source organism: Lepisma saccharinum (assembly GCA_022664845.1). NCBI lineage: Eukaryota > Metazoa > Arthropoda > Insecta > Zygentoma > Lepismatidae > Lepisma > Lepisma saccharinum. The sequence goes on from JAGDQP010000739.1 coordinate 65,055, forward strand.
GGGGAAAAAGTATGTTACTTATACCATATGTGAGAGTAATGTTTTACTGTTATTAACAAATATATTTGAAGAATAACTTTGTTATTGTGGAACACTGAAACCAGCGATTCTGCTACACTTTATGGGGGTATCACTCCCCACTCAAATTCTAGAGCGCACCCCAATTTTAAATTTTGACAGTAAAATAATTGATAAAAACCGTGCAGAACTGCACTTACAGCCTCTCGATTTTGACTTTACAGTGTCCCCCACAAACTGAAAATGCTGGCGGAATCCCTGACACCTTGTCATTATCCGCCACTATCCACTACAGATATAAAAGTAACGAAAGAGAGAAGTCACGGAGCATATTGGTATACACTTGTACATATTAAAGACATGATTTGTTAGAAATTTGTCAACGTAATATGACAGATCTGTATCTGGATAGACACGAACATGTGGCAAAGAAAACTATAAACCCATTTCACATGAAGAATTCAGAGGCGAAAGTTGTTAGTATAACTTTTAAGCACCCTTTAGGCCCTATGTTATAGAAAAATCGTAACAGTTTTGTGAAAAGCATCGCCATGGGTCCAGAACCAAATAATATCTCCCGTCGATCACCACTATCTGGAGGTTGAGGATCTCTAGTTTAAAGGTTAGGTACTCCGAGTCCAGGGGTTGCGTAACCCTGCCCTGGGTGGATTCACACTATGCACGTACCATAAGCATAACATAAATTACATTATGCCATCTCGGCATCTTGATTAAATTTTCTTCTAAAATAGGAGCAAACTTCACTTCCCGCTTTTTAAGTGTTTCATTTAAAACTAAAATCCGATTACTGTTTATTGTTTCCAAAAAAAAAACAAAAAAAAAAGGAGGGGGGCATATTACATTCAACTATAGTTATTTTCTGTATTGATTAAAAGTTTTCAATCTCCAAAAACCTTCTTGCTTATTTTCCACTCTTGACCTCCGTTCCTGGCTAAATACATTTGTATTCCCTTTCTCCTTCTTACCACATTTATTTGTTCTTTGACTTAGAGAATGCAGGTTGGTTTGCCCACCTTCCAGCATAGACGAGCTGCCAATGCATCTAATGCAGTTCCTTGTTGACATTTTTTATAATGATAATGATCAACAGAAAAATGAAGTCGAGAAGTGGCTAATCGGTTTGCTTGTACCCCAATGAAATCAGGTACAGTAGAAACTGGCTTTAAATTTCAAAATAGCGATATCGATAATACCAGCTGTTTTGAATGTGATGATGCTGCAACAGGGCCGTAGTCGGGGGGCGGGGGCAGGTCGGACTAAGCCCGACTAAACAGGGTCCGCGCCCGACCTGGTAATTTGTAGAATTACCTATTTTCGATAAACTTAATATAGATATGTTTTCTGAGAATGCGCTTATGTATTGTTTAAGCCAAACATTAAAAAAAAGGTCTGAGAACTAAGCTGTACATATCAATGTTCTTACAATTCTTGATTAATGTCAGAATTGGGTTTTATTTATTTATTTATTTTATTTTATTGACCTTCTTACACTAAATGGACAAGGACCAGACGCGTTCCGTTTATCAGCGAGGCTATATGAGACGTGGACCTGCAGTTTAAGGTCGAGTCCGAACCACGTAATCATTCAAATTTTGTAGGCGCTCCCACCGGCAATCGAACACGGGACTCCGTGCACCAAAAGTGCGCGTGATAGCAACTAGAAAAGCGGAGAGGGCTTGAAGCCTAAGAGTTTTGAAGCCTACTCGTAAGTTTTCATAGTTAAATTGCTCTCATTTGTTTCTGTAGAGTAACAAACAATTTAAGTCACTCGTACCGTCTGTTTTTTTTTAACTTCCTTATCAGTGGAGTTAGAAAACAGTTAAAAACACCATTTTAAAGGGTTAAAACAGGTCTATACCATGATTGTTCCAACGTCAGTGCAATGAAGATACAATAGAAGCTAGGACCCGTTGCCATAATTACCTCAGAGTTGGGACAATTCTGATCGTTGGGAGTTCAGAAAACAAATCTCAAATTCCTCGTACACGAGTGTGAGATTTTTATCCTAATTCATGCAAATAATAAAGAATTAATACAGAATTGCTATGGTACTTGCCAAACTTCAAAAGAAATATATCATTTTAGGATATAAGCAGTTAACGTTAAGGTTTAAGTTCACCTGCATACTCCACGTCACCTTAAGAGTCGCCGTTATTTCTAGGTATAGGCTTCATGATAAGTTTGATACATGTAAGTCAAATACTTGTTTTTGTTGTTGTTATGGGTCTTCAAACATTGCGAATTTTTAGAAAATCGGCTATGTTCATCCTGAAATATCTCAGAAAGGATACACTTAAAAAATCTCAAATTTTCACAGAGTCGATGTTTGCGTTGTAACAAATGGTTAAAATTTGATTACTAGTACTTTACTAGTTTTTATGTCATGGGTCTTCAAACGTCGTGTACACAGCTTATACTGTTGTTTTCAATTAGATAAAAAGGTAGTTGTAAAAAGAGTTGAGGGGGGGGGAGCACATTTTCGTCCAAAATCCCCTATGAATTCTTAAGATTCTTAAGACACTTAAAATTCTGAACGACGATGATCTGGACTCAGAAAACTTGCTTAGTGAATGTTATGATGGAGCAAGTGTTATGAGTGGGAAGACAGGAGGTGTTCAAGCTTTACTTCAAAACATCGTTGGCAAAAAAATTCCTATGTTCTCTGTTTTAATCATCGGTTGCACCTAGTGACAGTGAAGGCAGTTTCAGAAATGCGTGAAATACGGAACATTTTTGATCAATGTTCAATGCATTAAGAGTTTCTACAGCGTCCGAAAGTAGGTGTACTATATGAAGGCAAGAAAGTAGTCAGACTCTTGGAACACAGATGGCAGGGGCATTTTGCAGTTACCAAGACAATAATAGAAAATTTCAGTGAAATAGTGAAAGCATTACAAAGTGTCAGAAACACAAACTTAAATGGAAGTGACATTGCAACAAGCGTTGATTTAGTCTCAGTAATGACAGCAGGGGAATTTCGTTTCCGTGCAGTACTCATGAAAACATTATTAATGGATCCTTGCAGATAAAGTTCTACAGAGTCGTAACACTAGTTTGACAGATGCAATAATCATCATTCAGTCTGTCAAAGAGCAGATTTGTCACCTTCGCTGTTCAGAGCAGTTTGAATCTTTGCTGCAAGAAGCAGATGTTTTATTGGACGTGTAAAGGAGTTCAGAAATTGAACCTGCAATGAAGCGACAGAGAAAGAATGTGACAACGGATGATTTCGATATAACTGACACTATTCGAGGCCATTCTTGCGAGTCCCCACAAAATTTTCTAAAAATGATGTTTTATGAAACCATAGACATTATCATCAGTGAGTTAGAGTCGAGATTTGATGAAAATAGTGAACTGATAGAAGCAATTGGAAGTGTACCTTGAAAAAGTGAAGTACTTGTCATCGCTAGGAATCCCCCTTCCGTCCAAAAAACTACTTCTAGTAGTGAAGGAATACCTACTGAGGCAGAACATTGTAGGCAATGACCACATCTTTCGGGAAATTTTCAAACACCGTGCTGCTTTAAAAAACATACGAATTGCTTGCATTTTGTCAACACATTTGGATGCTGCACAGCAATGTGTGAATCAACGTTCTCTGTTCATACCAACTTGAACAGACCACTGAGGTTATCAATGACACAGGCGCCTAGCTAATTTAGTCTACTTAGCATTTGTAAAAAAGCTAACCGAAAATATCGACTTGGATTATTTCCTTCGTAAATTCAATGAATAGAAAGCTTCAATTGTACTGATAGTAGTTGATGAACTGCATTTTTTCTAGATGCCAAGCACGTATAGTCTTCCGAGATTTTGGGCTTACACGTAAATACATAAATTGTAGCTGTTTTATGTTTTCTGCTTCCGTGATAGTATTGAGAGAAATAAATCATTATTTGAAAATAAGTATTATATAAGTGTCATCGATTTGTTTATGAAAGGAACCGTAAATAAAAAAGTATTCTGTTCGGCACAAACCATCATTCTCTTTAGTTTAAAATTGTAATGTACAGATAGTCACATTAGTAAATCTGATAATAATTATGTTTGAACACCGATATATATTTTTCAATCTTGCTTGTTAAAAATATTTAGAGCCTGACCCAAAACGATGCCTGTCCGACCAAAACTTAAGCCTGGCTACGACCCTGACTACTTACTACTCTTATTTAAAGTATTTCTGTACTAAATGCAGTTTTGTGAAATTGGGCGTGTTACATTCCGAATATTTACTCTTTTCTTTACCTTTACCTTTACTTCCTATGCCAACAATAAAGTGCAACTTAGTAGCTACAACTTCTGCTTACGTATTATTTGTACTACCTTTTCTCACCTAATATATGTGTTTTCGTTACATTTTATCCTCACGACATGGGATCACCAATCCCATAAAGTTATTAGTCCGTGTTGCTTTTTCCTTCTTGACATGGAGGACAAAAGGTGCCATCGATCATTATGGCGTTGTCCAGTGTCTCAAGAACATGTTATGTGACTTAACAAGTTATTGGCCTTCCGAGGACCTTGTCCAAGTACAGAAGGAAAGAGAGAGATAAGGCGCTGACAACAATACAACACACGACGGCTACCTTTAAAGAGCTACACGTCACTTGGACAGTGGAAACAAGAACTAATTTAAATCATGAGTATTAGTGTTAGTATCGCTATCGCCATGGATCAGATGTTCTGCTAGTCAAAGGTGACAGACACCAAAGTGAAAGTCGTACTCGTACGTACAAGAGGGCCTTGACAGAAGATTAAGAAAAGAAGAAGAAGAAGAGGAAATATATTGATAGTTTTATCTTTGCTATATCAAGTAGTAACATGTATATTCAGTATAGTTTGGGTTTTACGTCATTTCAGTCATACAAATTTCCAATAATTACAATTAATTCCTGTTTGAGGCCCATATCTCAGTCAAGTAACCTTCGGGAAGGACATTGCTTTGTCGTTGTGAAATACGCGTACATACCTATTATTCCGATGTTGAAGGCAGTACAATGTAAAACCCAATGGTTTCCAGTTAAATATCTATATATCCGACGCTAATAGCAATTAAGCTACGATTTTTTATGTGCGAATCGTCCATATTATTACACGGATAACGATATCACTTTATTCTCTTTAATATACATGTCTTTAAAGTGAAGTTGACAACGTCACTAAGTTATAAATGTCAACACCGTTTTTATCAACGGCAATTTTATTGCATAAAACGTGGAAAGCTATTCAATAATATTTTTGTTACATTCTTCTTGTGATTAATGCCATTAAATTCTCAGTAAATTGTGATTTTATTTTTCAAATATGATATTAAACTATATAAGAGATTTGTTTTCAATTAGAATGTATATAACTTTTCCTATACGCCTGAAACTGTAACTATACAGCAACAATTTGTAATGATTTCCATTTCAATATTCTAACACGACGTAATAAAATTAATTATCCTACACAGTGTTCCAAGTGGGAAAGAAACAGAGACGGTAGATGTTTTCCTAATATTTGGCTAGAGCAATCAGAAATTGATATAAGAACACGTATAGCATGTGTTTCAGTAACGGTATGCGTTTAGCTCTCAAAAACCAGAGCCGGTATGCCATTCCGGTGGATACCGCCTCATTTCGACCACTGATCCTACACGTAAAGAAGATAAACATTTAGACACTTATTTAATTTTTCATACTTGTAACAACCTTTTGCTTTTAATTAATATAACTACAATACGCTACAATTTATTTGTTCACAAATTATTTACTATGACCACATTTTCTGGTTTTGTATATCAAACTACATAATTTATATATAAATTATGTACCTTTAAGATAATTTGTTTTATTAATACTTAAAAAAAATACCAAATGAAATCAGACAACTCAAATTTAGGACCTAAAAAGGTATCGTCTGCTTTCGTATTCAGCACATTCTTCATGCCATCAATCTTTACACGGATCACACTGCATCCAATCAGGTTATATAGGACATAAACGTAAACATCGGTGTATGCATGCTGGATAGAAAATTTGACCGTTAGAAGAAACTAAACTCTCCAAAAATAGTTTAGCTCTTGAGTTTTCCTTTTGGTATTCTTTTCCATGTCTCCAAACAAATTACGTTGACGTGATAATTTGAGATCTTTTCCTTATGCCCTATTTATTTAGCTATTGTAGCCTGAGTATAGGTATATAGACTGCTAAACTTGCAGTCATTAGTGACGAATACTTCTTTTGACGAGGCAACATTTCACAATATTCACTACCTTTGGTAGTTGATACTTTGCTCTACACATTTTGCATATATAACTCATATATTATCATAATCAGCTTTCATTTCATAACAAAAAACTTGATCATAGAAATATATCTTTATTTGCTTATATCAAAAGGTGATTATTTGACATTTTAACAAATAGTTTCGTAGACAGGAAACTCAAGAGGGATCTCTAGGAGAGACTAACATCTCATGAATGGTCAATCCTAAGCAATTTAGATTTCAAATTAAATCACAATTAATATTCTTCGGTAGCAGACGTTTTGATATACTTACACAGGAATTTACATTGAAAAGTGAAGTAACAAGAGCATAATTTAGAGAGAAATATCTTCCGATATATTGAAGAAATTTGTTGTCAATATCTTTCAAAGACACACAACAAAAAACACGTGAAAATAACCGAAGACTCAATATTCTATACAAGAATTCCAATGGAAATTTAAACACAACAGAAAACGAAGGAAAACAGTTGAAAAACTTCAGTTTTTTAAAGATCGAACAAAGCTAATTAGGAAATACACGCAATTAGTTTAGTTTGACGCGAGCTCTGATAAAATAGCTTTCTAACATTTTTGCTTCGTTTTATCAGTTTTCCTTAAAAGTGAGTTGGACTACCGTTGCACTCAAAGCTACTATTCATATTAGAATTACGTTTATGCAATATTTTATTTGTAGTTTAAAATTTTAAATGAACAATGAATATAAGGTAAAATACAAGATAGAAATTTTACATGTATGATATACAAATACAAATATAAGAATCCCTTACATACTGTATCTGAGGCGTATGCGCGAACAAGGGTATTTTAACATGGAACATATATTTTGTTGACACTGACGGAATATCCTTATATGATGATTAACTTCTTACGTTGAAGGCAGACATCAATTGTAAGTAAGGCCAAATTTCTCACTGAATAAGGACTTCAATATTGTTTTTATTTCTAATCGACACACTACATGGGACGTTTCGGTCGGTTGTTTCTGAAGAAAACATGACGAACTTCATAAGTTCTGACTCGCTAAGTTCGGATCATTAATGTTGTTCGGACGTATTCTTCCATCATCGCCCATCTTGACTGAGGTTTTCGAGGCTCTTTCTCTATCCCACTAGGCGAATGCTGGGACGACACAAAGATAAAGTTCCTGGCTACGGCTTTCCTATTCTTTTCCCAAGAAGGAGTGCCCACCGAGACACATCAACTCTCTTACTTCCAACACCCTCTTTGCCTCCTACTTCCCAACCAAGATGGAATCATCGGTCTTTCCCCATCCGATCTATATATGACCTATCCATCTTAGAAGTTGTAGTTTCATTATTCTTATAATATAACACAGGATGAATCGTAGTCTATATAGTCCTTCATTATGCAGTCTCCTCCATTTTCCGGTATCTCGTCCCGTTGCGACCATATATCTTTCTCAAAATATTATTTTCAAACACACGTAATTTAAGTTCATCTGCCAGAGTCGTATTCTAACTTTCAAAACCATAAATTATTACCGGTAGAATAACCGTTCTGTATATTTTCAATTTCAACTTTCTTGATAATAATCGTGAGGTTACGGGTTTCTGGACTGAACAGAAACATACGTTGATAGATACTAAACGAATTTTTATTTCTTCCGTGGTCTCGTTCTTGCTTATTATGTATGCTCCCAAGTATTACTTGTCTATTTTCTATATAATCTCATTCGTAATTGCTATATTTCTTTCTCTGCATCCTCTGTGTTTCGACTTACGTATTTTTATATTTTGATTTCTATACCGCCACTTGTAGGCCTACCTCATCGCAAGCTTGTACTGGCACGTCAGTGTTACCTTGTAGTACATCTATATAATCCCCTATCATATATACATCATTCGTGTAATCCAACAGTTGGTTCAAGTCTTTCAGTATCAGTCCCTTTTTGTCCTCTTTTATTATTAAAATAGCATATTATAATGCAAAATTAAAGAGTAGTGGCAACAAAGCATCATCTTGTTTCAAATTGATCACAGAAATTAAAGGAATTTCAGATAGAATCGCACGAGTAATAATAAAGATGAACAAGAGATACAATATGGAAATTATACAGTCTCCAACAACGTCACATCCGGAGAAGAAAATCGAAGACCTATACGTAGAGATAAAGAAGATTTTGGATAGCAGCAAATCACATTATAAAATTGTAATGGGAGACTTCAATGCGAAAGTAGGAACTAAGCAGAGCAGTGGCACGAAAGTGGGAAACTTTAGATTTCGCAAAAGAAACCAGAAAGGAGAGAAGTTAGTGGAATTCTCAGAAGCCAACAGACATTTTCAATACATTTTTCAAGAAGCCATGCCAGAGAAAGTGGACATGGAAATGCCCAAATGGGACTTAAAACCAAATAGACTACGTTTTATTGAATAACAGGGAAATTCTGCAAGACGTGTCTGCTCTGAACAATTTCATAATCTCGAGTGATCATAGGATGGTGAGATGTAAGCTGAAACTAAATACTAGACTTGAAAGGAAGAAGCCTATCAGAGAAAAACCGCCAGTTTTAGATATAGAAAATCTAGGGAAACACAGCAGACATTCGAGACAGAACTAAGCAACAGATTCAACGCCTTGGAAGAGTTAGAGGATGAAGAAGACATCAATAGCAGAAATAAAATACTAACTGAGATAATGAAAGAGACAGCAAAGGAAATAGCAGGAATCAAAACGAAAAAACAGAGCAAAATCTCAGAACAAAGTAAACTCTTGATAAAAAAGGAGGGAAATTAAAGAAGAGGAAAATCACTTAAAGATGATTAGATATAGAGTTGAGGAGAACAAGATCCTGAAGAAAACTAAACAGCAGCTCACAATAGGGAGAAAGCAAATAATTGCAGTTAAGAGACCTTAAGGATGTAACCAGAAATAAGAAGGAAATTATAAAAAAAATATTTGAAAATTTCTACAGAGAATTGTATTACTCCGAAGAAGAACTAGGAAAAGAAAATTCAGAAGAAAATGATGTAGAAGTTTCAGACGTAATGAAAGAAGTGGATAAAGTACTTCGGGAGATGAAGAACGGACAATCGCCAGGAGAAGATGGACTCACAGCAGAGATGTTTAAATGGAAAGTTTAAAATATAAAAAAAGGAACTTGCTAAATTATTCTCAATGTGGAAGAGAGAAATACCCTCAGGTTGGAATGCTATTATTATTTTATTGTACAAGAAAGGGGACAAAGAACGCGTCGAAAACTACAGACAATTAGTTTACTGTCAGTTCTATACAAAATGTTCACCAAAGTTATTTTGAATCGTATTGAACGAGACTTAGATTTTAACCAGGGAAGGGAACAAGCCGGATTTCGTCGTGGATTTAGCACAATGGACCACATGCAATTATTGAATGAGGTTGTGGAAAGGACTAATGAATATGAACTTCCACTACGTTTACGATTCATAGACTTTGAAAAAGTTTTCGATTCGGTTTCCTTGGCAGCAGTACTTAAATCACTTGAACATCAAGGCATCGAAACTACAAACATCAAGTTACTGCGAAACATTTACTCGACTGTCATTAGACTACATCAATACAGTGAAAAATTTGAAGTTGGAAAAGGGATAAGCCAAGGAGATTCAATTTCTGCCAAACTATTTTGAGCGGTCCTGGAGAGAGTGTTTCAAAATTTAAACTGGGATGAAGTTGGAATAAAAAATCAGTGGCGATTATCTTAATCACTTACGATTCGCTGACGATATAATTCCGCTTGCTTCAAGTGCAGAACTACAAACCAGAATGGATGAGCTGTGTAATGAGAGTTCGATAATAGGCCTTAAATGAATTTAAGTGAAACAAAAGTTATGCACATTCAACATGCAGAAAAGAAGGAAATAAAGATTCACGGAGACACAATAGGCACAGTTGATGAGTATGTTACCTATCATAGTATATATAATGTTTTAAATCCACATTGATGATCTCCAACTATTTCCTTTTTGTAAGCATGCTAACGGGATATTAGTCAAAACATTGTAAGATGTTCAGAGGAAGGAGATGCAGCGAAAATACCATAAGAAAATAGTCAATTTTACTGAGACACAGAAACAAGACTCCAAAAGATATAAGAATTATAGACACATATTCTTTCATTGTCCTTTAAAGTACATAGTTTCCATTTGTTATTGTATGTTCTGTATACATCCTATATTAATTCCTTTTTATGTCCTTCTACACAATAACAATTAGGAAAACATAAAAATATTAGCGAAGGACCAACCATATTTAAAATTGTAGTCAACACGAATGACAATATTGATTTGCTAAAGAAAAATTTTACCATAAATACCACTATAGAATTTTTCTAAACAGACAACTCCCCAGCCCAGCAACTTTTTCGGAAATTGCTTTTAAAGAGTACATAAAAATATTCTTTTTTAATTTTGGAAGGACTAAAATTTTCACATGAAATAAGGTGGACTTCAATAATATCGATAAAAAAACATTCTTAAAAAAACAAACAAAAGAAATACACGATATAAATTATAATTTAATTATAAATTATTAAGTGGGCTAATAAACTAATATTATCCTTGAACCTTCTGGAAGGAACGTATCCAGAAATCTTCTTTATGGGAGGAGGTTTCAAGGTGGACTTAGATATCAAATGAACATAAAAGTATTTAGAATTACGCTTAAAATGACTAATTTTACATAAAAGTCCAAATTTATGGGAGATGCGAAACACACAGGTCCCTCCTTAAACACGTTCCTGACCGTAGCCATGTTGCTCTAAAAATTTCAACGCGAGGATGATATTGTATGAGTAATTGGGTTGAAGAAAGAGGACTGGGACCTTAGATTCCCAATGAAACAATAGCTATGACGTTTGGGTTCATTTTAAAAGATGGTGTTCGTTCGTGTTCATGAACTCAAGAAAATAGCTGGTTTCCACGAACAACTTTTATGTTCCGGTTTTTTTTTCACTTCTTTTTCCACCTTTCTCCTTTCTGTCTTGAAATCGTGACCTGTCTTGCAGAATATACAGACACATGGCGTGACTGGACTGGTAATTTCTTTCAAATAATTTTTTCAACACTTGACGTCTTTAAACGACCCTACACAATCATGACACTTCTTGATAATAAAACATTCGGTGCCTAAGATGTTGCACTCAAAAGGAATTGCACTCGCTGTGGTTTCTCAGAGATGCTAAAGTTGAGCTTATATTCTTGGTTCTGTTCTATATTAAGATAAACAACACTCTTCTATCATTTTCAGCAGTGTTCTTCCGAAAGTGGCAGATCCTTTAAGAGAAACTAAGCTCCATTCATCCCGCTCTTGTGCTTTACTTTTTTTTCTCAACATACAATTTATCTTCCTTAATACTGCAAATCAGTTGAATTCATCTTCTTCCTCTCTTTCCCTTAATTGTACCTGTAATTGCATCTGTCAGTATGCAATCTCAGCTCAGCTAAAGTCCTAACCAGTTTCTCATTCTCTTCTTTATTCTATCCAGAAATGCTCGTCTCTCACCTACTCTTTTTAGCACTCCTTTATTTCTTATCTTCTATATCCAGCTGTTTTATTTTCTTCATTTTTCTCCATGTCTACGTTTTCAAAAGCTTTCATTTGCTTTCTTTACTCTTTAGTAGAGTCCACGTTTCTACTCCATGCAACACAATACTTGATACACAACATTTAATTAATCTCTTCCTCAATTCTTCGTTCATCGACCCACACAAGATGATTCTTCTTCTTAGTGAACGCCTGTTTCGCCATTGCTATTCTCGCCTTGATATCTTTTTCACATTTCATATCCTCACTACCCAAATACTTCAAGCCGGTTACTTGTTCTAGTTTTCATTTCCAATCTTGATGTTTGTTATGGTTCAATTTGTTATGGTTCAATTTGTTATGGTTCAATTTGTTATGGTTCAATTTGTTTGGTTCAATTTATTATGGTTCAATTTGTTATGGTTCAGTTTCTTTATGGTGCAGTTTGTTATGGTTCAATTTATTATGGATCAATTTGTTATGGTTCAACTTGTAGCTCTGATGTGACCTTTGCAAGAGTCTGAATTAGATTCGGTTTGATTGGAAGCCACAACAGGTTTCACTGAATTGAATTTATTTATAGTCTTTTGGCATATTTGGCTCAGGTCGGGATCGGGAAGCTAGGGTGTGGGGAAAGTATTGGCTATGGTCTTGCGTAAGGTACATCCTGGCATGCGCCTGGCGCAACTAAGGGGAAACCCTAGAAAACATCAGTCAGGGTGGTCGGCCACGGGACTCGAATCCGCGTAACTACACATTACCTATCCAGAGTCCGTGGTGTTACCGCCTGGACTACGGGGTCTGAGTACATAATTCATTACGTGATTTGTATAAAGTCAATAAATATGAGAGCAGTAACAAACCTGCAACGTTATTAGTAATCCATAAACCAATGAGAGATTATCGAGGAGTGTCTAAAGTCCTGTCCTAACGTATATCTAAAACATACTGCACGACACTGAAACAAATGCGCAATTACATCATTAGAAGTAAATAATTTCAGATGTTACAGTTGTACATTCATTAAAAGAAACGATTACAATACACATCCAAAGCAATATATATGGTGGTCCAAAAGTCCCAGTACAGCCTTGTATTTCACAAACCGACCGGGAAATGAAACACTACAAAAATGGGAAATGGATGTGGGGACCACATTTTGGAATACATAACCAACGCAGTCGCCATATTGGATGGAAGGCATTTTTAGCAAATAGAAAGTGGGCTGTATGACAAGAATGTTCCTAGTAAGTCTTTTCACTGCTCAAATGTGACCTGGTGTCACTGTGTCGGAGTTATCGTCACTAAAGTGTGCCACTGGATAAATGAAGAGAAACTGACATCATAGGTAGCATACGGAGCACCCGTCTGATTGGACCGATTTTCATTGATACTACCCTTAATTCTGAACAGTACTTGGAACTGTTGAGGGATTCTTCCCTGTCGATCGAAGAAGGCACCTTCCCTTTTTTCCAGCACAATGGAGCTCAGCCTGAAAATGGGGCAATGGTATGTCAATAGCTTAATATTCAGTTTCCGGGGTGCTGGATCGGTCGGTGTGGTCTCGTGAAATGGCCTCCAAGATTACCCGACCTCACACCTCTTGGCTTCTTTCTGTGGAGTTACTTGAAGCGACTTGTGTATGCAGGGAAAATATGTGATGTGAACCATCTGGAATCTGGATGTCAGGATCAACTAATGCTGCAAACAGTGGTACATTTCAGTGGCATACCCTAGTGGCACCAGGGCACTTCTTAAAAGTTGTATACCTACTTAAATATATCTAAATAGAACTTCGTACAAAGCAGGTTGTAGTAGTACCAGGACACTACACATATTTTCTGTAGAAGTGCACCACTAGCTGCAACAACGAATGTGGTTGTGCGAGGGCCTCGTAATGGTACTAAGCGCCTGAAGTTCTGCATTCTACACGAGGAAGAGCACATTGTACACATCACGTTGCAGTGTATTTCTAACTTTCAGTGACAATGACTCTGACACCGTGACAGGTAGGTCACATCTGACCAGTGAATGACTTCTCGTGTTGTTTGATGTCACACGAACGACTTGCGTTTTGAAATAAATGCTCTCCATCCAATATGGCAGACATGTTGGTTATGTGCCTCAAAATGTAGCCCTCTACATGTATTTCCCCAGAGGCGATCTCTACATGTAGAAACTGAGGATCTTCCTATAGACGAAAGAAACCTAATTCATAATTAATTTTATGGAAATACAGATTTTAAAAAAATGCGCAAATGGCAACTCTAAATATACGAAATTAATGTATTGACATCTAGCGGTGAAATATCGAACGTACGTATCTTCTGTCGGGTAAGGGGGATGATCAGGATATTGTGGATTTGAAGAATTTATAGTTCCTACGCTTCATAAAAGCCACGAATCGCTACTGCATTTCCCATTTATGTATTAAGATGCTTCATTTCCCTGTCGGTTTTTGTAATACAAGGATGTAGTTTTAGACCACCTCGTACAGTAACGTAATAATACTATAGTCGTATTTCGAAGAATATTTCATGTTCAAATAACACTAAAATATTCTGTTTGTATCAAAGTATTCATGGAATACCACAAACAACTTCTACGTAAAACTGAAGAGACATTTGTAACCCACAGTCTTTTAAAATGATTTAAATCGCACTTGTACGGCGGCTACTGCTATGTTCTGCGATCGTGTCGAGTTAGTTGAAGTCATCCTTAACAGGTATTAATCTAAAATTACTAACTACACGTAAATTCCAAATATGACTTATTCCGAAGTTTATCCCAGGAGTACACAATCTCAAATGCAAATATGTCTTACAGATAACTTTATTGATCAAGGACATTCATCAACATGTTCAATGTGTACGTAGTAGAAGACCTAAACCTCATATGATATCAACTTAAAGAGCTTAATGAGGTTCTCAATGTCGTGGAACTAGTAAGCAACATCTACCTAAAACATTGAACATATGTTATGCATTTTCATCTCAAAAACAGACATATTATACTTAGCTGCATTGATAGAATTTCCAAGCTGAAAGTTCATGACTCCAATGTTTCAATTAAAATGATAACAAGGAGATGACATGCAGTACATAAGAAGTAAACGCCTATTTGTAGTTTCTTCATTATAATACTAAACTTTTCGCAATAATATCAACAGTTTAATCATTCAAAATAGCCGTATAACGAGTATACTTATTTACTCAAAAGTAGTGTTGCCACATCGACAACCAAAGTAATGTATCGTAAATGTGAGGGAAACAGCACAGCGACCAATGTACTAAACAAAACACAGTTGAAGGAGAACATAGAGTTAGGAAGAAAATAGAGAGAACATACATGACGTCACATGAAGCCAAATTCGGTTCATCGGCAGCCATCTTGTGTGACCCCATTAGAGTCCCTCTATACCGAGTACTGTGAGAATTGCCTCTTTCGATAGAGGATGAGTGCACCTGAGAGAGGCAATACTCGGAAAAGAGGGTCTCTGAATATGGGGCCACACAAGATGGCTGAAATGCCTCGTCCCTTTCGTCTCTTGGCTTCATTCTCCTCTCCAACAAAACTGTCTAAGGTTCCCTCTATTTGTGTTCCTAACTCTATGAAGGAGAACGTACTTACTTCAAACTGGTTACGCCACTGTGGCTTTCCTGAAGAAAGTATTCTCGGCCCCGCATTTATTCTCAATTTAAGTTAGTGACCTACCCTCTCTGACTTCACCTATTGCATGTATTATCAATACGCAGATGACACACAAGTGAATAGCTATATAAAACCAGAAAATTTGAAACACGGGTCGTTGCTTGGTTCAAAAATAATTTTCTTTAGATCAAAATAAGTCAATGGCGCTTAAAATTGGTACCAGAACTAAATTGAATCAAATTCCTTAGAATATAGCTCCACACACCATAGAAAAGGTAGCGATAAAAGCGGAGAGAGATGCTAAGAAACTCGGTATCATATTTGACGAACGTGGAAAGAATACATATACCATGTAACTAAAATATCTTACTATAAACTGAAAATTCGAAGAATCTAATTGATATTATTAAACTAAGGATTATGGAGTCATTTGTTTTGTGAAAGCTCGACTACGCCAATGTCGTAGTTACCAACCTCTGAAGAATTACTTTGAAAATTTATAAGGAATTCAAAGTGTTTATCGCCGCTTTACTTTTAACTTAAAATGGAAGGATTGCATAATCCCATACGTGAAACAAGCAAAGGCTTACAATTAAGAATTGGCAAGATAACGCAATAAATGCAATATAATTTTTATACAAAACATTTTGTGAACACCCACCGTGATTATCGTAGAGCAATCGAGGGTTTCCTGCTACTGAACTAGAAGATATAAAATAAAATACATCCAGTACTGCTATGTCTATTACCATAGTATACGGTAAAATGCTTCGTAGGTAAATTGACACACAAGTTAGTAAGTTGTTTGGCAACCCACAGAAGATTTGGTTGTAGAAAGAAACATGCTTTTATTGAAAAATGCTCTAAAAGAATAATATATATATATATATATATATATTTTTAATCATACCCTTATATTTTTTAAAGGTATTTGTAAATTTTAGGAATTATGTGAGTTCTTAAAATAGTAGCGCGGAGAGCTCATACGAAATTATATTAAGGCTGTGTTAATATTTATATTAGGTAATAAGCAATCACGGTTACTCGTTATTATTACTACTACGTAATATTAATAACATAATTCTCTGTGAGCTCCCCGTGCTTTTTTTTAGTTATACATATCTTAAAATTGTAAGCGATCAGAAATCTATGGATGTGATAAAAAGTTTATTTTATTCTTTCTAATGATTTTTTAACACCAAAATCATTCTTTTAAAAAATAATTTTTAATAGGCCTAATGCCATTTTATCCACTTTAGTTCCAAATAATTTTGTAACCTATATTTCATGAAGTGTTCTTTCTTTGCTATTACATACACATATCAATTTGCATATATTGTTTAGCCGAAGTTGTTGCTGTAATTCTAGAGTTCGTTAAATAGTTACCATTTTTGGTTGGAAAATCCAAAACCATGAAAATCTATGCACCATACTTTAATTCTAAGTCAGATAATAAGTCAGACTTCAGCAAACATACATCTTATACATTAAATAGCGTCTAGAAAACAAACAGGACTTAATTCTTAATAGTTTACAAGCACTTTAAATTGTACTACAAGCACAATACTTTATACATAAATATTAATATAAAATTGTTTTATCAGAAATCGAAGAGTTAGCGACTAAAGTTATAAATACAATATGCCCGTCAAGCGTACTTACAATACTAACTTGTAGTTTTGACTTCAAAGCTTCCGAAAAATCAGAAAATTGGGAGTCATACATTGTAATGTTAAAACTGTGCAAACAATTTCAAATATCTACATAGTATGGAAGTCGTTTAAAATTAAACTGGAAGAATGTAATCTGGAACCATCACAAGTGAAATTAAATAAAAGTGTGTCAAAAAAATTGTCAAACTTTTGCATAGTCAATTCGCATTGCCAACATTTGACGACTTTTGCATGTTTATTTCGTAATTTTAATGTGAACTCTAAGTGCCTATGAGTGCCTAAGAGCCTCTTTGAGATTGTGTCTATTGTTAAGGAGTTTAGTGTCTATACTGGACTATTTTCAAGGTTCTGAGGCCTAAACATTATGCAATGACAGTTTGGTAAACTTTACATATTATACGTTATTTATAACAGCTGAAGTGTACACTGCACTTCAAAATAAAATAGCACCAGAACTAATTTGTTTCTTACAAGCTTTCTCTCTCTGTTTCTCTTACAGATTGTCTTCCTCGCATTCATGCTGTTGACATTCTTATGCGCTGACGGCACTGTTGGAATGGCAATGAACAATACCTTTCTGCGTCAGGTGAGGTCTTTCGTCAATTATGCGATAGTAATTATAATTAACAATGGATTGCCAGTGTGTGAGCGTAGGGCGGGGGAGGAAAATTCATGCAAAAAATAATAATAACAATAAAAAGGATTAGTTGAATGCTCTACCGTATAGCTCTAGTATGTGTCATGTGACACGTATTCGTACGAACCTGATGAATGGATGGATACATAATTACCTACCCGTGGCACATTCCATTTCTAGTTGACATTGAAAGCTCAGATGCTAATTAAAGGTTTTAATCACGATGCATGGAAGTAACGTTGATCATGGTCGAGGACCATACGTAATACATTTTTCAGATCAATGGATAACACCAAGGGGAAGAGAAAGGCCATTTGCCAAACATTTTTTTATTATTGAAGTGTAGCCTAATCAGCTTTGGAATAGCCTATATTTTGAACTCTCCTTTCAACTTTGGCTAACGTTCACCCACTTTCACTGACAATATGCGTTTACTTACTGCACATTTGGAAAGCGTTAATGTATAGCAACATGCAACTTCAGTAGATTTTTGCAGATGAACAAATTTAATTTTAAAATTCGCATTATTATTCTGCACCGATATATCTGGTGTAGTAAAAAGTAATCCCTTATTTTGCCAATAGATGGCTTCAGTGATCTGTAGTTCGCGTTGTATAAGTCCGATCGAGTTCAACGAGATGGCGTTCAAACGATGAGATTGCGTACTACAAACACTGTTCAGATAGTTGTGATGAGTTGACTCAGTGTTGTGTGAGCGCGCGTCAAAATGGATACTAGCAAAGAGAAAATACGCTATATTTTACAGTTTTTCTTCGATAAAGGCGAAAACGCAAGCCAGGCGGCTGCAAATGTGAATAGTGTTTATGGTCCTGATACTGTAACAGCCAATCACG
>JAGDQP010000739.1:84101-102236 GCA_022664845.1 Lepisma saccharinum
AAAAAAACCTCATGGACCGAATTTCCATCTGCGAATCGCTGCTGAATCGCAACAAAAGCGACCCATTTCTGAAGCGGTTGGTGACTGGTGATGAAAAGTGGATCACTTACGACAACGTCACGCGAAAACGGTCGTGGTCGAAGCGCGGTGCGCCGGCGCAAACGGTGCCCAAGCCAGGATTGACGGCCAGGAAGGTTTTGCTGTGTGTTTGGTGGGATTGGCAGGGAATTATCTACTATGAGCTGCTCCCCTACGGTCAAACCCTTAACTCGGAACTATACTGTCAACAATTGGACCGTCTGAAGGCAGCAATCGCCCAGAAGCGCCCAGCTTTGGCCAATAGGAGAGGCATTGTGTTCCACCAGGACAACGCCAGGCCACACACATCGATAGTGACTCGCCAGAAGCTCCGGGAGCTTGGTTGGGAGGTTCTTATGCATCCACCTTATAGTCCGGACCTGGCACAGAGTGATTACCATCTGTTCCTGTCCATGGCGAACACGTTTGCTGGTGAAAAATTCGCGTCAAGAGAGGCTTGTGAACATCGATTGTCTCAATTTTTTGCCAATAGGGACAAGGGCTTCTATGAGAGAGGCATCATGATATTACCTTCCAAATGGCAACATGTTATCGAACAAAACGGCGCATATGTGACCTAAATCGGATCATTCTAACTATGGTAAGTCAAGCCTTCAATGTCATGCAAAAATAATGGATTACTTTTTACTACACCAGATATAATGGACACTCTCGTGTAAATGAAAACTGACACATTTTACAATGAAATGGAGAATCATACCGAAGGTGGTTCTCCACACGACAACTAAAAAGGAATTGTTTAACTGACAATTAACCAAATAAGTGATTAATTAGAGGGTTCAAATGCAGAAATAATTTCCCCAAAACAGGAAACTACATGATTTAGTTTCAAATTTTGAATCAAAACCAAATCTTACGCAGATGTGATGATCGAGTAATATAAAAATTATACTTCTGTATAGGGGTTTAAATACAAGGGCCACAATCTTACCAAAAACGTACATGAACAAGGGTGTAATTGTAAGTTAATTATTATGTGGACAACAGTGAACATGCGGTGGCAAACAATATTTAGAAAACTCGGGAAGTTGAAACAATGAACAAGGGTGTAAAGTCAATGCAACAAATCATACTCATGAGGTACAGAACTTGCACTTAGATAATAATACTAGTAATGAATTGTAATTGCTTGTAAACATAAAAGAGCCAAATAGTACGAAGGAGACAAATTGTAAGAATAAGAAGTCAACAAGAACAATCGTCAACTAGAAGGAATGACATGAATAGGTTACAGACATCTTGAGAGGGAAATAAACGAGCAAACTTAAAATAAAAAGGGAAAATATTGAAGATTTCATTTATAACTAAAGTAGAAGAAAGTGACTTGTTTGAGCTAATAGATTAAATACTAAATACAACATGTAGCTCCAGAAAAACGCTTGATTTCATCTACCCATCTTGCATTTGGACGTTGTCTCGACGTTTATTTTCTATAGGAATCCAATGTAGTACATTTGTCGTCCATCTTCCATCCGTTCGTCTAGCTATGTGACCGGTCCATCTCCACTTTATCTTCTTCGCAGTTTTGATTACATCTTCTATCTTTGTTTATGAGCGAATCCATTCATTTGTCTTCCTGTCCCTCCTAGTTATTACTAGCCTCCATCCCTCTATTGCTCTTTGTGTGACTCTTAATACTTAAATCGTTTGCGCATTCAATGTCCAAGTTTCACAGCCGTATATCATTGTAGCTAAGACACATTGGTTATGAACTTTACACTTCAGACACATAAGTAGTTTGCTTTTGAAAATAAAGTGTAGTCTTCCAACGAACTCCACGCCATTTTACATCTATTTATTTCATCAGTCAACTTGGCATTCGATGTTTTGAGCTGCCATAGGTAAACATACTCATCAACTATGCCTATTGTCTCTCTGTTAATCTTTAGTTCCTTCTTTGCAGTATGTTGATTGTATCTTATTTTTTTTTTACTTAAATTCATTTTAAGGCCTATTTTCGAACTCTCATTACTCGGTTCTTCCATTCTGGTTTGTAGTTCTTCTATATTTGAAGCAAACAGGACTATATCATCAGCGAACCGTAAGTGATGAAGATATTCGCCATTAATTTTAATTCCAACTTCATCCCAGTTTAAATTTTGGAACACTCTCTCCAGGACAGCTGAAAACAGTTTTGGAGAAATTGAATCTCCTTGCCTTACCCCTTTCCCAACTTAAAATTTTTCACTTTCTTGATGCAGTCTAATGACAGATGTAGCAGTCGAGTAAATGTTTCGCAGTAACTTGATGTATGCACTTTCGATGCCTTGATGTTCAAGTGATTTAAGTACTGCTGACAAGGAGATCGGGACGAAAGCTTTTTCAAAATGTATGAATCCTAGACATAGTGGAAGTTTATATGCATTTGTCCTTTCCATCACTTCATTCAATGCTTGTATGTTTTTCAGTGTGCTAAATCCACGACGAAATCCGGCTTGTTCCCTTCCCTGGTTAAAATCCAAGTCTCGTTCAATACGATTCAAAATAACTTTGGTGTACATTATATATATTGTGCAAGATTTTGCTTTTCTGTTTCTTTTAATGACTCCACGATGTCTACTAGATCATCATAATGTCTGGCACCTTCTCCCACACTATATGTGAATTCTTGCATTATTTCAATTTATTATTGCTGACTTCCTCTATGTGTAATCTCTTCCGACCAAATTCCTGTTCTCATATTATACCTTTTAATACCATTTGTAATAATGGAAGGTTTATAAACCAGTGTTTTCTTATAAAGTTGGTCTGCAATATTCTTTTAAAACTGACACCCAACAATCAAATATAATCCACCAGGAAGCTACAAAATCAATCTATTTGATAGATTCATATTAAATTTTAAAAAAATCTAAATTGTATAACTATTTTTAGATTAGGTTGACTCGGTAAAGGGTTTATCGAGAGGGAAGTTGTTTCGATGTTTTTCCCATACAACAGTATTTTGGACATTGGAAAAAAAAAAGATAGTTTGTATTACCAATAGCTTCTATCATGCCACAATGAAAAAATTGCATTTGTTTTACTTTAACTTTTTTTTTGTGGCCTTGTATGTGTGTATGACTCAATCTAAGTCGTCAAACACCGTCAGGGGTTGAGGGACTTCCATCGTTTTCCAGAAAATATATCCATTTTCTTATTTATCGAATATGTTTAAAGTTTTGGCAACAATAACCGCCATATGAACCTGTTCTCAAATCAGTAACTTAGAGGAATTTAATTCTGTTCCAGGAAAATTCAATTTTTGAGACATTCAATGTTTCTAATTATGATCTCTAATTTCCTTGTAACTGCAATTTTCATTCTCAAGGCAACAGAATTTATTAACGAATCGAAAAAAAGAAAAGACTTCCAAAGCTTGAGTATTGAATTATTCAGATTTATATCATTGTCTAGTATTATCAGTTTTGAGCAGTGCATACATAACTAACATAACGTTCAACAAATTTCACAGAAATCTTACGAGCTTAAAAGAAACTCACTCAAGAATTATGGGGATGGTGTGCGGCTTCAGTTGGCTCAAGTTTGTAATATACTATGCAGTGATCTGCATTTTAGATTTTGGAAGTTCGTCTTTCATCAGCGAAAGAAATATTCTAAAATGGGACAATATTTCTTCTTCTTCTTCTTCTTCTTCTTCTTCTACTACTACTACTACTACTACTACTTCTTCTTCTTCTTCTTCTTCATCTTCTTCTTCTTCTACTCCTCCTCCTTCTTCTTCTTCATCTTCTTCTTCTTCTTCTACTACTACTACTATCTACTATATCTTTTTCTTTGAAATTAAAACATCTCAATTTATAAATTAGTTAATCTATCCTTCATTTGTAATTATTGTTCTTTTTTTCTTCAAATAGGACAGCCCCGTTATAATTAAATATATAAAATTCGTTTCTTTTATGTTCGTTGCATTGATAATAATAATGAGAGTTGCATGAAGTTACTCTTTTCCTTGTTAGGGCGCAGCATATGTTAGTTGACCCTTTAATTTTGTGAAATCTCTGAACACAATAAACGAAATATGTAGAGAAACAGATACATTTATTATCCTTTATTTATAAATTATTATTATTATTATTATTGCATTGAAAGATATAATTAAAGATTTATTTTCAAGATCAAGCGTATTCTTTTGAAGTTGCACCAGACACTGCCAAAATTACTGTATTTTTTTAAAAGGTCAATGTTTTTTTATGTGCTCATAGTTTATACCGTGCCCTGAAAAAAAAAATACCAAGGTAGAACCATAACTAACTCTCTTATTCTCCTTGGATTATTGAAAGTTTCCAAATGTACTTTGGGAGAAACGAGCGCACACAAATAGTTACAGAAGCAGAGGGTTGAGTAATCTGTGCATAATTTACGAAAAAGAAAATCGGAGCAAAACCATGTTTGTAGACAGGAGAAAGCTGTAACAAGCTGAGGTGTTCCTGTGGTGACCTTGGGGAAATGTCCCCTACAATCAGTAGATTACGTGATTGTCATTTTATAAACGTTTTTCTCTTTCGTGAATTCAAACGAAGTCATGAGGAAACGTCATGAATGTTCTGATTCAGAAGCTTTCCAAGGTTGTTAATTGACTTCGTTCTTGCGGCGAGAAAAAAAAAGACAAAATAAAGATGAATTCAATGGCGGATCGTCAAAGGAAAAACAGAGGAAGAACTAATTAAAGGATACGAAAGAAAGAAATGAATTGCCCAATCATTGTTCTCTGTGCATTTGAAGCTTCGAAGGCTAAAGAACGATCTTTTCATCTCTTCTTTCCCTCTTATTCAATCAGAACAAACCCGTATCAAGGAAATGTCACCAATGAACTTCAATTAAGTAACTATGAGAATACTAAATATAGCTTACATGTTTATTGGGTCGTCCCATAATTCATGTTCATGTCATTGCTTTGGCACAATAAAGGAAAGAACGAAGATATACCTGGAAAACAATCTTTAGTCACCTCTGCCACCTGTCAAGCAGTTTTTGAATACCTTGCTGGACGGATTACGTGCTAACTGCCACAACCTGATTTTGGTGCTACCTGCCACGATAATTTTATCGCGGATTTATTTTATGTATTCAACGTGCTCATTGTCACACATCTGACGTAAGCAGCTCAAGGTTGCCAGACGTCCAGAATTCACGGTATCACTAACACACAAAAAAAATCTCGTTAAATTTCATAATATGATGGTTGTGTACCTCGGCCTCAAGGGTCTCTTGTACAGTAGAAAAGCTGACAGAAAATGTTACTATGTTTAAGTTTATGACCAAAATATTTTTTTAGAAAAAGAATATCTGCATATGGTGATAAAGGACAATGTCTCATGTTTCGTCTGAAGACGGAATATATACTAGAAGGTGGAATTTTTGCACCCAGAAGCTTAAAAAAAAACATTATGACACAATATTACATTCGATCCATACTACAAGGTGTCTCTGACAGGAACCCTGTCTTCTCTTTTCCGTAAAAACAACGTCGTCCACAACGGAAAGTAGAAGTACCAGCTGTAGAAACAGTACGTCGTTCGGGAAGGAAGTATCCAGATAACATTAACAAATTACATTCTGACACTCATAACTACTGTAATGTGTGTACATAGCTGGTACTTCTTCTGAGGTTACCGTATTTTCTTAGGTTACAAGTACTGAATATATATCCTGCCCCCTAGTTTTATATACATTTCTCTCCGTTGATATTGCAGAAATACAAATGATATGATATCGTAGCAAAGTAACCCCCTTACACGTATTTCCTGTACGCCACTGATTTCTCAAATACGATATTTGAATTCTCCAGTTGAACTTTTATCACGAAATTGTTTTCTCAACCGTTCTACACCGCTGCATAACGGAATTACCTTATGGTGTCGGACTTTTGAAACACCCTGTATATTTTTCGCCTAAATTGTTCACCTTATTTATTATATATTCATCATATTGTTTGTATTTCTGGTACTTTATTTTATAATGTATTTAACCGTAGATATTTATTTATATTACACAGAATATTAATATTATGTTACATTCATGCTTTTGTGTGACGAGTCCATTAAAATATGATCAATAAAATAAAATAAACTTGATTCACGTAGCTGAGTATAATTCATAGAATTCGGATTCATAGTAAATGGTCGAGACATGAATTTTCAGTGTTGCAACACCGAACTAATATGTGGCAAGTACACGGAAATTATTTGAAATGACACATTTTATATGAAGACCACAGAAAAAGAACAGACTTTGTCTAAGGTGGGGGGAGGGACGCGAAATTGAGATAAGAGTGCCATCAGTTATCTCACTGAAGTTTTTTTTAACAAGCTATTCTGCATGAAGATAGCATCCGCAGTGCATCTGTTACAAGCATATTGTAATGGGATGTGTGTCAATAGAACACACACGCAACGCAACGTAAACAAACAAATGTAAACACAGGGAAATAGTGTTTACATCAACAATAAAGTGTAGCAGAAGACGCCGACTCCAAGTGGAGAAACTTGGAGTTACTGAAGTCACGCCTGCAAGAAAGGCTGGAAAGGCCTATAAAAGGACCACCGGACACCTACGGTGTGCGCTCGCGGTCCGATGGCATCGATTGGCAGCTGTGTGGCCCTCAAAACGCCCGTGATGTGATGACGCCAGCAGGAAGTTGTATTCACCAGCGAAGAATAGCCGTCTCCTGATAGTGTGATACCGACACGAAGACTGGAAGAAGCAGCCATTTAATTATGGAAACCTGTCGAACGTGGTCAATGGTAGCCGCGGTAGCAACTGGCCGGGAAACCGGACGACAGCGAAGCGAAGTACCTAGTACCTAGTAAGCACGTCGGGCCCAGAACCATTTAAATATGGTCGATAGGAAAGAAGCAGCCAGAAGCATGACGGTCATGAAAGAGCATGTCGAGGCATGACGAACATGGTCAGCGGCAACCGCGATAGCAGCTGTCTGGGAAACCGGGCGACAGCGAGGTGAAGCACCCACCACCATCTGTAGTCGTGGTATGGCAACAGTACCCCTTTTAAGAGCCACTTCAGTTAAGTTTTTCTGTGGTCATGGGGAGGCCAATACAAATAACTTGACTGCGCCAAACAATTGGGGACTGGTCACCTGCGGACTCCTGGCACTCCTGTGGACACCAGCTGGACACCGAGACGACAGAGAGGACAATCCACTTCGTGGATGCGGCCCCTGGATAAAGAAGCCACCCACCTGAGATGCACAGGTGACCGGCGATTGCATGTTCAACACAGACACTTGCTTTTAGGGTGCGATTCACAGTAGAGTCAATACAGACATATTACCTGGATTTTCCCACCCTTTGCAGCATGCGTGGTTTACCAGGTAATCTATCATAGTTAGTTCGATACAGGGATTTTTTCAAAATATACAGCAAGGCATATTCTGGTTTTTCCCCTCTTCATACAAAATTCTTGTCGCGTTTCTCTATCTTCTTTTTTCACCTTCTTTCTTTATACTATACATACTCCGATTCGCGGTAAATGTCTCCGAAAGACAGAAATCGTATGCATCCACACCCGTGACACCAGACTTTAGTTGCATGAAGCACGTGCATGACAGGAGATCACTGTAGAAGTTGGAGAGTGGTCACTCCTCACTGCGGGACTTTACGGGGGCAGTGAAACTTAATTTTTTTTTCAGTTTTCAAGCATGCAGATCATCACTTCACTTCAATTCGAAAAGTTGTCACCTCTTCCTATCCCCTCTGACTTGGTGTGGAGTCCCAACCTCAACCTCTACCGCCGAATTGGTCTGGAGTCGGAATACCTAATCCTCTCTGACTTGGTCTGGAGTAAGATCCTATCTATTACTATACTCCTTGCCAAACCGACCTAGAGCGGAATTATAAGTCGCAACAAACCAAGAGGAAACAAACACTCACTCACTCTATGACTTATGGAACTCGCAAGTTCATCGCCACAGTAACAAACGTTCGTTATTGGATTCTATCCTGGGCAACATCAAGCCAGTTTTCATCACGAACACCTACTTCCCGAAGATCTCTTCTAATATTGTCCTATTAACGACGTATCGGTCTTCCCAATGGTCTCCTTCCATCCGGCCTTCCAACCAGAATAGAATATAATCTTCGTTTTTTTCCCCACCTTAGTCATCGCGATTTCATTATTTTTAAAACATCTGGTGAATCGTACAGTCTGTGGAGTTCTTCATTATGCAGTCTCCTCCATTCTAAAATCATCTCGTCCCGTTTTGGTACGTATATTTTTCTCAAAACCTTATTTTCAAACTCAAGTTACGTTCATCTGCTAGGGTCCTACTACAACTTTCACAACCGTAAAGTAGTATCGGCAGAATAACCGTTCTGTATATTTTCAATTTCCTTGATATTTATTGCGATTTTAGAAGTTTTTGGACTGAATAGAAACATGCGTTCCCCGATACTAAACGACGTTTTATTTCTTCCGTTACCTCATTTTTGCTTGTTACGGATGCTCCCAAGTATTTAAATTTGTTTACTTTCTCTATGACCTCATCCCTAATTATTATGTTTTTATTTCCTTCATTCCCTGTGTTTCGGCTTGTTATCATGTATTTTGTTTTATCTATGTTTACCTGTAGACCTATCTCATCGCACACTTCTACTAAGAGATCGGTGTTGCTTTGTAGTGCATCTATATCGTCCCCTATTAAATCTACATCATCCGCGTATACGAACAGTTGATTCAAACCATTCATAGATACACCTTTTCGTCCCCTTTAATTTTTAAAATCGCATATTCTAATGGAAAGTTAAACAATAGTGGTGACAAGGAATCGCCTTGTTTCAATCCGTTGCGAATCTTGAAACTATTTGACATATTATTACCTATCCGTACTCTGTTTATGGGGTCGTTGAGACATATCTTCACTAGTTGAACCAATTTTTTTCGGAATTCCAAATCGTATCAGGATACTGCATAACTTTTCCCTTTTGATAGAATCATATGCTTTCTTAAAATCAATGAATAGAAGGTGAACCGTCGCATTGTATTCCCATTTCTTCTCCAAAATTTGTCTGAAGGCGAAAATCTGGTCCAATGTGGATCTATTTCTTCTAAATCCACATTGGTGATCTCCAATTATTTATTTCATCTACGTATACACAAATAACATACGAGATTTATACAAAGGGGTAAACTCGTTAAGAAAAGATTACCAGCCGAGGTTAGGAATGATTTGAAATGAACGTGGAGATCTTGAGGTGGATCCGACTAAAATTGTCGATGT
Organism: Lepisma saccharinum; assembly: GCA_022664845.1. Classification (NCBI taxonomy): domain Eukaryota; kingdom Metazoa; phylum Arthropoda; class Insecta; order Zygentoma; family Lepismatidae; genus Lepisma; species Lepisma saccharinum. The sequence continues at coordinate 93,439 of JAGDQP010000739.1, forward strand.
GTGGAAAAGTTATTTCGACATACTTCTTAATATACACAACGGGAAACAAACAGAGGAATTTGAAATCCATACCACAGAACCGTGGATTCCCGAACCTAGCGAGATCGAGATCGAAATGTCGGTAAAGAAATGGAAAACTTTCAAATCACCAGGAATAGACAATATTCCAGCCGAATTAATTAAAGCAGGAGGAACGGCACTAATCAAGGAACTACATATATTGATGAGTGCTATATGGAGAAAGGAGGAGCTCCCAAAGGAATGGAAAACCTCAATAATCGTTCCGATTTACAAAAAAGGCGATAAATCGGACTGTAATAATTACCGCGGAATCTCGTTACTTCCAACCTGTTACAAGGTATTAAGTAATATTCTCAGTCAAGGTATTTTACCGACATTTCGATCTCGATCTCGCTAGGTTCGGGAATCTACGGTTCTGTGGTATGGATTTCAAATTTCTCTGTTTGTTCCCCGTTGTGTACATTAAGAAGTTTGTCGAAATAACTTTTCCACACATGGACAATTTTAGTCGGATCCACCTCAAGATCTCCACGTTCATTTCAAATCATTCCTAACCTCGGCTGGTAATCTTTTCTTAACGAGTTTACCCCTTTGTATAGATCTCGTATGTTATTTGTCTTCCCGTTTTCCTCCATCTCCTGAATCTTCTGCGTCAGATATTCTCGCTTTTTGTTTCTGAACCCGATTGTGGCGTTTCGTTTCGCGTTACTGTAGTGGTTGGTATTTGCTTCGTTTTTATTACTTAGCCATCGTTGTTTTCGTTCCTCATAAAGCATTCTTCATCAAACGAAGATGTGTTTTTCTGTTGTTTCTTGTCACGTACACGTTCCTTCACAGCGCTCTTAATTGTTTCACGAATTGCCTCCCACATCTTACTTACATCAATTTCATTATTAATATCATGATTATTATTACTCGAGTTGGCTAGGATTTCGAACCTTTTTGAGAGTTCGAGTTGGTAATCTGCTTTTATGCTCTGATTATTTAATCGTTTCACTTCGAATTTCAGTTGTTTAGACCCCTCAGGATGGTAGTAAGAAATATTCATCTACAAGGCAAATCGATACCTTCCCGATTATCGAGGAAGTTGATAAAATCAATCTTAGAGCAAACGGAATCACTACCGACCCGAAGGATTTGCTGAAGTTAATTGACAAAGAATTTGAGAGAAGAAAGGAGTCATTTCAGATGAATAACGTTTACAGGTAGTTTGTTATGGCATATGGACGAATTGTATTTAATCCGGTCTAGAAGTTCCCTGCCTGCTACGTTCACACTAGACAACCGTAGCCATGTTTAAGGTGGTCCAAATCAACTTGGACAGATCGAAACTGGCAACTTCCGAAACCAGACATTACTGTGAAAAGGAAGAGGTGGACGTAATTTGTATGCAGGAGCCTTATACGTACAGAGGAAAACTCATAGGAATGCCGACGGATGCCGTAACAATACTGCCAGAGGATCCCAATCCCATGGTAGCGGTGGTGGTATTTAACAAACACATAGAAGCCTTGGTGCATCTAAAATACGTAGATAAATGGACATTATGTGTGGTTTTGAGGAACGGAAGCCACAAAATGACAATAGTGAATATATACTGCCAATTCTCCCTCCCAAGGGACGTCTTCGTACAAAGAATAGAAGATATTCTCAATGGATTTTATAATGTGGATGTGATCATTATGGGAGACTTAAATGCTAAATCTCCACTCTGGCACTGCCCTGTGACTGATCAACACGGAGAAAAATTTGAGGACCTGACAGAACAACATAACTTAACAGTCGTCAACAGAGAAGGACAACCTTCAGGGGAAGAGCCGGAGTGGAAACAAATATAAACGTAACAATGACAAGGGGGAATATACGTAATCATTTGTATGACTGGATCGTGGACGCATATGCGACCACAAGTGCCCACGGCGCTGTCCGCTTCGCTATTGATTACGAAAGAAACCAAAATACTAAAGAACAACCAGAGGAAACCACTAATTATAATGTAAATAAACTAAACAAGAAAAAATTTGTTGAGGGCCTGATACGTCCACAAATAGTAGAAAACTGTAACCTAATAGACTAACAAACAACTTAGAAATAGCTACAAGAAACGCCATAATAAATTCAACACCCAGAGTAAAAAATATAAATCATAAAAGGAAGCCATTTTGGACAGAGAACCTGAACAAGCTAAGAAGAAAAATGAAGGCCAGCAGAAAGAGCTATAGGGCGGCTGGAGACCATATACTAATAGCAAGAAGACTGGAGAACTATAGAAGCATCAAGCAGCAATTCGAAAAAGAACTCCGAGAAACCAAGAAGAAAACATGGAACAATTTCGTGGAAGAGAATCTAAATTTGGATCTATGGGGAATGTCCTACAAGATAATTATGTCTGAGATAAAGGTTAAAGGTGCAGTAAACACATTAAAAGACGACCAAGGTCAATACACAACGAACTGGAAAAATACAATCGAACTTCTGTATGAAAAACTTTTTCCCGATGATCGTATTCAGGATGATAACGAAGAAAATAGAAGAATCAGAAATGACGCCAACAATGTACCAAACAATGAAACAGAAAACCCAGAAGACCTAATAGTTACAAACGATCAAGTGGCAGCAATCCTACGAAGCCTAAAACAAAGGAAAGCACCGGGCCCAGATTACATAAAAAATGAAATATTCAAAATTAATGCAGATATATGAACTCCATACGTAACTAGGCTTTTCAACGAATGCATAAATCAAGAAGTGTTCCCGGAACCATGGAAGAAAGCAAATTTAATAATCCTACTAAAAAGTGAGGACAAAGATAAACGCAATCCCAAGTCCTACAGACCCATTTGCTTATTGAACACAATAAGTAAAATCTTTGAAAGAATAATTGCACAAAAAATAAATGAAAAAAGGAAAGACCTATCAATCTGTAAGTTACAACACGGTTTCCGTCCTAAAAAGTCTACTGAAGACGCCATAAATGAACTATGTAACAGCATATATCAGCTAAAAGAAGACAATTGTAAATACACAATTGGGATATTCTTTGACATTATGGGGGCATTCGACAATTTGGGCTGGCCTTCCTTGCTAAGGGAATTAAAGACAATCGAGTTGCATAGCAAATTGTGGAAAGTTGTAAAAAACTACTTTGCAAATAGACTAATAGAAGTAGAGATGGCGGATGGCGTCGTGGCTAAGATGCCAGCAAAAGGCTCGGTACTAGGCCCGGTTTTCTGGGACTTGGCCTTCCAACCGTGCCTGGAAATGCTGGATGGAATGCGGCAGGTGGAAAGAGTGGTGGGATATGCCGACGACCTGGCGGACGTGATTAAGGGTAACAGCCGATTGGGCCTACAAAATAAAGCAAATGAAGTAATAGATAAAATTACATCGTGGTGCAAAGAGAATAAGTTAAAAATATCATCAGAAAAAAACAATTAAAGGAAACCTTAATTTCAATACAGGACCAATTATAAAAGTGAATGGTAAAACGATAAAAAGGGAAAGACACTTAAAATACCTAGGCATAATCTTGGACGAAAAACTTAACTTTAGAGAACACACAACTATAATAAAACAATAAAGCAATAAAAGTTTCACATAAACTGGTAAACATGGCAACAAAAGATCTTAAAATTCCAATTAAAGTAATACGAACGTACCACGATGTTATTATAAGATCGATTGTAGGTTACGCTGCTAACGTCTGGGGCCACAGGATGGATGATATTAGACAAAGACAAATAATTGTCAGATCACATAGACAACTACTGCTGCGGCTGTCTGGTGCATATAGAACAACATCGGTAAAGGCTCTTCAGGTGGCATCGGTTGTACCGCCAATGCATCTTCAGGTGAAGAAACTGGGTGCCATGTATTGGCTCAAAAAACGGAACCAAGAACGAGTATCCAAAATACTGCGCCAAGAAGCAGAGAATAAATCAAAAATCAATTCCATAATAGTCCATGCATGGCAGGAGTTATGGGACGAGACGGAAAAGGGAAGAAGACTTTTTGGATTCTTTCCAGATATTGAGGAGAGAATGGGCATGGAACTGGAGATTACCTGAGGCCTTATGCATTACTTGACTGGTCACGACCCCTACCGACAGAAACTATACCAAATGAAAATAGTAGAATATAATATGTGCCATGTATGCGGAGTGGTGGCCACACCAGAACACATAGTACTAAGATGTATGGAAACAGCAAACTTAGTTCGCAAAGAAAGACTCCCGTCACGGAGGTTCTGCGAACACCGGAACTGGTGACGGCCCTCAGGGAGCTAACTCACAAAGTCTCAAACTACTACAAGAGGAAATTCCTCAACGGCGTGGACCGCCCCGTATGAAAACAACAAGGATAATGCAGATTAAAGATGTGGGAACGTTCGGTCAATAAACGGATGGCCGTGTGCACGCACCCGCGTTGCAGCCGCGTATAAATAGACCACAAAACAATAGACACACGTAATTAATATATATAAACCAAAAACGAAGTGGTGAAATAGAGAATGAATGTTCCGCTGGAACTCAGTGGGAAAAATTCGACGCCTTGAGGCGGAACTCCGTCCCAAGAGACTCTAAGTGTGTGTGAGATAGTGTAAGTGTGGTGGTGGAAGAAATTAGAAGTGTGGTATGAAGAGATGAGTGTATATATTTAGTAGAAAAACGCTAATTTTCTGGAAGCCAGAAATGAAAGCGAACAAATCGAAAGCTAGCCACGGTGTAAGTGTGAGTGATTGAGTGTGAAGAATTGAAAGTAGAATACAGCGAAATAAGAGGCATAACTAACCGAGCGCAAGAGTGAGACAGGAGGAACTAACATAGTGACGAGGAGGAAGTGGACACCAATCAAAAGGAAAGGGAGGCGACAAAAACTTTGTGGAACATACCACCTATCCTTGTTCCTTCCTACTCTGTTGCAGGTTAGAAGAGGCCCAAAGAAGAAGAAGCCAACCAAGTTTATGTTCGTCTTGTCTATGTGCTGTCCACGCAATGTATTGTTCTAATATTTGTAATATATGTTTATGTGTTATATGTTAATAAAGAATATAATAGGTAGGGACCCCACCAAGCAAGTAAGTTATATTAAGTTAACTTAGACCAGGAGAACATTCTGGACGCCTAGTCCAAAGTCCGTCCGCAACACCTGATGTCTCTGACAGAAGGAACATACGAGCTTCTTGGATGCCGGAACTCCGGCAATCCAAGAATCTCTGGGGACACGCCTGCCCCAAGGCGAGAAGAACAAATATGTTCGTGATGCACGCCCTTCGAAGTGTACAACCCGGCTTGTGCAAAGGATGCAAAGAGGCGGGGGTGGTAAAGTGGGACCCTAAAATGAAAATGTTTAAACCCCTTGCTTTCTGTGTTCGCCAAGCATAACATTTCACTTACTTCTGCGATCACTAATTGATGGTCGGTGTCACCTTCCGCTCCTCTGTACGACCTAACGTCCATTATGTTGGTGTGTCCTCGTCTGTCTACTAATACGTGATCGATCTGGTTGAGAGTTTTGCCGTCCAGAGATACCCATGTGTATTTGGGTATGTCTTTGTGTTCAAAGTACGTGCTCTTTACCAGTAGGTTTTTCGAAATCGCGAAAGTTATTAGAATTTCTCCATTATTGTTGTTTTTTTCGCGAAGACTGTATTTGCCTATAGTAGGTCTATATTTATCTTCCCTCCCTATATTTGCATTGAAATCACTCAACACAATTTTCGAATTATACTTCGGAATTCGGTCAAATATCTCAATACAGCCGATGTTCCGGGCTCCGTTCTAATTAATTGTATTATTTATTGTATTTAATCGCATATACTGGAACTTTTATAATGAAAAGTGCCGGTTTAAAAGACGTACAGTTTATACTTATTGAAATACAAACGAACCACAAGATCATTACGATATATTTATTTGATGTTTTGTTATACGCAATGCTAATTCCGAACTTTTAAAACTATCTCCTGTAAAATCAATAAAATGGACTAAGCACGTTCTTTGCCTTTGTCCTCATACGTAATAATAAATAATTTCAATGCAATAACAAATATTGCAACTAAAGTTTCAATTGAATTATATACACGGGTCCTTCTGCAGACAAACTACTTAAGTTCGTGGTTTCTTATGCCACACTTCGAGCATTGATCTAATTTATAATAAGACAAGAAACTGTGCAGATTTTCCAAATTAATTCAGATTCGTTTCGTAGGATTAATCTATTGATTAATTCAGCAGTTCGTTCATTTGTACACTCAACCATTCATGGTTGCATTTATTCATACAATTGACTGAAATTCGTGTATCACTAATATGGTTTTAACAGGTCAAATATGGTTTGTCATTGGTGTTGATTGGGTACACAAAATGAATTGGGGTATGACTGTTAATTAATTATTTATTATAGTTGCAGGAACAAAACGGATCAAGAGGTCGCCGTAACATCCAGTGGGAGCCATTCCCTCTTGCAGACGAGTTGCCAGAAACAGTTGAAGATTACAGACCGATGCTGACAAGGGACGAAAGAGAAATTCTCCCGGTAAGTGACGTCCTTAACCTTGTCTTTGTTGTCATCCTGACAAGATCCACACGGCGGGTGAAATGACCATGAAGACCTTGACAGTTGAAGCATATCACTAGCCACAATATAATAGATGACTTTTTACTGTTTGTGATGGCGCTGCCAATTTGTATTATAGCCAGGTTGACGAGTCATTAAATATGCATGAAGAGTGAACCAAAATCTTTGAGTACTTTTGCTTCGTATGCATTCACTCAGGAAGAACTCTTTTATGTTGTGACTGTTACGTAACAGTTGCGATGTTCAGTATGCCTTTTGCTATCTTGTTTTTACTCGTATAGTGTAGCCTTGTTTTCTTATCTTCCGTAAAGCATAAAAGACAACATGCACGAGGAAAGCATTCAGTAAATATTAAATAAAAGAAAATATAAAATTTAAATATGAACGGTTCATTAAAGAAGTCATTAAAGTTGACACTCGCATAACATTCCGTACAGTAGTGTTCAAAAGTCTTGTGACAAGACTTTTATTCTCTCCAAGCTTTTACATAGTGTAGATATTGTATCATAAATTGGACCACATTCCGCAAAAAATAACTAACCCTCTATAAAATGAGACCATATTTTCTAAGACGTGAGCCAACACTCGAAATGGGATCACATTCTCCAGAAAGGAACAAACCCGTCGAAATGGGACCAGATTCTGCAGAAAGGGACCAACCGCCGAAATGGGACGATTCTGCAGAAAGGAACTAACCATCGAAATGGTACCAGATTCTGCAGAAAGGAACTAACCGTCGAAATGGTACCAGATTCTGCAGAGGGGAACCAACCTTTGAAATGGGACCAGAATCTACAGAAAGGAACCAACCGTTAAATGGGACCAGATTCTGCAGAAAGGAAACAACCGTCGAAATGGAACCAGATTCTACAAAAAAGAAAAAAAAAAGGAATTTATCTCAGATGATTAAGACATATAAGGTGTTGTATTTACATATATGCAATATATGCATGTATATAAGGTGCTTTTCAACTTATATAAGTAAAAACCTTGAAATCATAAAGCCATTATACATACTACAAATACACAAACATGTCTCGCACCGCACCCCTTTTAATGATTGCGCCCTCCCTCAGCACCCAGTATTCTCAAATTCTAGCGAGCTCACTGATGATAAATAATATATTTCTCTCCCTACCTTTGTTAGGAATTGTATTATCCATATCTGAACTAACAAACCCCTCCTTAATAGTTCAGACCAAAAAAATGTATTTGTTGCACGAGAGACAAGAGACTCAAAGATTTCTTACATCTATGTTCTACCTAAATACATTATGTTTGGTAACGCTTGCAATCGATTTCAACTTACGTAACAAAACACAGTCAAATTATCATTTCGAGATGTATTTCCTCATTGCTTATGTTCCTTAGTAAAGAAGTAATTCAATTTGTTCAAATAGTTTTCACTCGGTCCGAGAAAAAATACAAATCCATATATTTATTTTAAAAAAATGTGAAATAGCAATTACAAGTTTACACTGCGATCAACTCCGAACTCTTCAGAGAAATATGTTACGCCAGGAACCATGCAAATTAGGCCAATTATATTTAGTTACTTTTCTTTAATGTCTTAAATATGTTTCTCTACCTTGACTATTGTGAATTTGAAGTTCTCAAAAACTTTCTAATTATATTTCTTTTCTCCTTTACAGCGATTCCAATCCATGTGCGAAACAGTTCGCAATATAGTTGAACTTCGTAATGAAGAATATGACTACAGGCCGCCGTTCTATGAAGAAATTTTATGTAAGAATTATGCCCAGTCAAGCCACGCGTACACTTTTATAAGCCCTCAAGTAAGTTGAATATATTCGTAGAAGAATGTTGTACAGTATCATGTAGTATATAAATATTGTAATATACACTATCTACTAAAAGTAACTGAAAACTACATAAAAAAAACTAATAGCAGATGATATCCTAGGAAGAACACATTTACGTCCCACTAATGTCACAATATGTCATTTCTGGCTGAAATATTCACAAAATATCCAAAAGAATCATGGTCAGGCATTAGTTATCAACAACTGAGAGAATGTCCCCATGTGTATCCGAGAACAGAGTCAGCTTAGTGTTCATGCACTTCGATTAATGACAATTATTATGTTTTATAGCACATGCATTCAAATTAAATGTCGACGTTTTTCTTTCATAATAATAATAATAATAATAATAATAATAATAATAATAATAATAAT